>CAXAQZ010000880.1:27500-64718 GCA_963971145.1 Sussaba pulchella
GTTGAGTTAAACTCAATGCTGAACGAAATTGCGTATTGAGTCGTCTTGGCCGTTGCTCTGATTGGCTGATGCACTATTTTACCATTTAGTACTGCCAACATCGCGAAACAAAAAAAAGTACCGAACTATTGCTAACTTTATGGGATGAATAGAAATTTCGCGTCGTTTGGTTAGTGCTATTGGTTGGTTTGGTGGGTTGGTATTTGTGGATATGGAATAATAAATAATTGAAATCAAAAATATTTCAACCATTGTGATTTATTCAAAATTGTTATTTATTCTCAATTGTTATTCATTCTAAATTGTTATTTATTCGAAATATTCTAAATTTATTATTGTACAATTGTTTTATTCGGCTTAAGATTTGTCGATTCGTTTTTATTATATTTATTATATATGAAGAGTTCTATAAACAATAGACATCGGAAAAAACAGCAAAAGCTAATACAAATATAAGTAAACTGTTTAAATTTAGATGGAATAAGTAAACTGTTTAAATTTATAAAAAATAAGTTAACTTTATAATTTATTTTTCGGATATTTACAACATTTTACAAAAGTTAATAAAACTTATAACTAAATGAATTTCTTCGGACGACAATCTTATGCCCAATTCGTTGAGAATTGAAACAACAAAAAAAAAACAAGATTGGCACGTTTACGTATAAGTTCGACTTTGCTCCGTTTTGTGAGCTCTCGCACGAGCAATTTCGAATGTTTTCTTACCGACGGCAAAGTCGAATCCATGTCACCGATGACTTGAACGAAAATTTTGTACAAAGGTTTCAAAATAAATTCTATGAAACTTCTCTGAGTCATATTGTGCGGTTGTTTCGTGATGAATTTGCGAGTTCTCGAATTGAAATAAATATCGCCCGACAATCTTTTCGCAAATTCCGCGGCGTTCAAGCCCGAATGATTTCTGGCCTAGAGTGCAGCGAAGGATTTTAGTGTGAAAGAAACGTTGTACTCGGAACTGGCGAAACAAACGTTTCCCGCCGCGGGTGACACGAACGTGGGATAATCGGCGTCGGAATGCAGAGCGATCAGAGCATTGACTTCTTCGATAATGTGTCGAAATTTGTAATAAGCGTCTAGAGGAGGTAGTTTCAATTCTAAAACCAGAAGTTCGATTTTATTGATGCAAACGGTGAGAGCGAGTTTTTCTTGGAGCACGTGTTTGAGCAACCGATCCGTGTTCAACATCACGCCTTCCGCGGCGTCGATTACGATTATCGCACCGTCGGAAACTCGTATCGCCGCTGTGGCTTCGTCTGAAAAATTAACATGGCCCGGAGTGTCGAATACGTTCAAGAGATACGATTTGGACTTGAGGTCTTGAAACAGAAACGTGACGAGTGTGGCTTTGGTCGACACTCCTCTCTGCTGCTCCGTAAAGAGTGTTGGTGTATCTCAAAGGCTTCTCGTCGGTCACGCTGTGCATGTTGGGATGAGTCTGCCGGACGAGACAATCTACGAGCGTCGTCTTTCCATGATGCAAATGACCCAGAAGCACTACGTTGCGAATGAGATGCGGAGCGCCCATCATGTCCACTGAAAATTCCGAGCGATGTTCCTTTAAATCCAACCGTAAACACGGCCTTCCCAGTGTTTCTCATTTTCACCGTTCGGTAAACAAACAATTTATTTATTTATATATATATTTATTTATTTATTTATTCATTCATTCATTCATTCATTCATTTATTTCTTTATTTTAAATATGTTCGGACGGACTTTCACAAAAAATATCCTACGAATGCGATTAAGAAATTTCCGAATTTTTTATGTAGAAAAATTTAAAAATACACCTTTCGTTGGGTAGCTTTGGCGACGGACGACCACGTGCTTATTTAATTCATCTTCTTTATTTTTTAACTCCTTAAAAGTTTGGCTTGAGATTTCTCTAACTTTAGATTTCGTTCTTTCCATGATGCAAATGGCCCAGAAGCACTACGTTGCGAATGAGATGCGGAACGTCCATCATGTCCACTGAAAATTCCATGTTGTACGTCGTGTCCAGCCGTCGTTGCTTTTTTTTTTTTTGAACTTTGGTTTCCTCACTTGCGCTATCAATGGTTTGTCCAGTGGTTGGGCATCTTCTTCTTGCACCAGAATTTCGACCTGCGAATATCAATATTTGCTTTGTGAATGTATTAAGCCCTCTGTTAATACAGTGACATTATTACGGCAATACGGAAAACCTATTTTTGACCATTTTGTTTAAATTAAAAACATTAGGTGCTGTGGTAAATTTGCACATTTGTTGTTTACTTTTTTTTTCACAATCTAGTTACATACTTTAGTTACATCGAATTTTTTCTATAGTGGAAAAAAAGTTGTACTCGCAACTTGCCAAACAAACGTTTCCCCCCGCCGGTGATACCAACGTGGGATTATCGGTGTCAAAATACCGAGCGATCGAAGCTTTGACTTCTTCCATTATGTGTCGAAATCGGTAATAAGCGTCTAGAGGTACTTTCAATTCTAAAACCAGACGATCCATTTTATTTATGCAAACGATGGGGGCCACTTTTTCTTGGAGCGCGTGTTTTACCGACCAATCCATCTTCGACATCACGCCTTCCGCACCGTCCGTTACTATTATCGCACCGTCTCAAACTCGTATCGCTGATGTGGCTTTGTCGCAAAAATTAACATGGCCAGGAGTGTCCCATACGTTTAAGAGATCACATTTCTTGTTTTTTTTTTTTTTTTTCACTATTTTGTTACATTAGTGGCTACTTTTTGAATAAATAACTAAATCTGCACGACTCTTCCGAGTCAGAGTACGCAACATATTCCAAAAAACGTTAGTGTACATAGAGGAAACATTTCTTTCCGTCTTATGGGTGTTGACAAATTCAACTGCCGTCCTCGCGCTCCTACCATTTCCACCCAAAGAAAGATAATTCTACTTACGTCGGGTCCGTAGACTTCCAAAGCGCTCGGGTAGTAACGTTTGTCCCCGTGCAGCACCACGGCCATGGAAGACTGCTCCGAAGTTCATCCTTGTCCTCCTCCATCTCCTCGTCGGAGCGATCACACTCCTCCCCGTCATCTCCTACATTTTCGTATTCCTTCTCCTCGTCGCTCGAAGCCAGGTCAGGCCTGATGTAATTTACAAACTCGTCGTAAAGATCGGCGTCCATATCTGATTATTGACTGGGTCAACGTTGCGATAAATATATTGTCCAAAATCGTCTGACCATAGGGTCGAACGAAAATTATTTCACCTAACCTAATATTACTGGAAGGAAGGTTGTGATATTCGGCTAGCGGTTATTCCGTGAAGTACCGACCGCAAGAGATTTTTAAGGGTGGGAACAAGGAAATAGAAGTTAATTGTTAATACAACGACACTTACTTTGATAAATGTTAAGCCATTGATAAAAATTTACACATAAATTATTATTCCGTGAAGTACCGACCGCAAGAGATTTTTAAGGGTGGGAACAAGGAAATAGAAGTTAATTGTTAATTCAACGACACTTACTTTGATAAATGTTAAGCCATTGATAAAAATTTACACATAAATAATAAAAAAATATATATAACACGTCGTCCGGCATAACTGGTTAAAACGATCGACCAATAGCGCTGTCTCTCTCGCACTCAGCGATATCGTCCAGAGCCTCGATGCAAAACACACGGATACGTTCCACTGCACTTACACACGCGCTGTCACAGCTGACGATGCCGTGAAGTCTGCAATGCATGCAGTCGAACCGATCAAAATTGCGATTTGAAGAAAACGTTCGAAAGCGTTCAAATTTCTACATTTAATATCTCCGCGAGTTGAGATCTGATCATAAATATTATGGAAGCAAAACCCTCTCTGTGACTTCCGACACCGATGTACATCAATTTGTAAGAAGAAAATCAGCCGTTTGGCCAAAAACGGGTTACCGACAAAACGCCAATTCACGTTGCTCACGACGAAACACATAACTCCCGTTTTCAGCCGGGAGTTAAAAATAGAGGAAATCAAAATGGCTGTTTTTCGAGATATTCAATATTTAGACGATTAATTGTTAATTAATAATAGTTCAAACGGTGTAACATAATTGTACATATCTTTATCGCAAAGACCGTGTGAAACAAAAAAAAGGTTACCTGGTTTTTTAATTTATCATTGGCCGTTATTGAGATATATCGATTTGAAATACCGAATATCGTCAATAATTGAAAAACTTAATTCCATTGCATCTCAATAACGGGCCCTAAAAACGTCCAACCCCGAAACACGTGTCTCTTCATTTTTGACGTATATCAACATAAAGAATCGTGGGTCAAAAATGTTGATTCAACAGTATGCAGCTTACAGTTTCACCGTGGAATCCCCCATATATTTATATCTGTACACTAATATATGCTTATGTATGCGTATATATGTTACCATTTTCGTTACAGCGAGCGGCCAATAGTTCCCAGTGCAATATGAATTATCGCTGAGAAATGAACCGAATTAAACGTGTTTTTTATCACAAAAAAATCTGTAACTTCTAAACTAAGTCCATAGCCAAATAGAGACTGGTCTCAATCGTTTCGTTTTTATTCATAGAATTTAGGAAAAAAAAATAAGAAAAATCAAATAGGTGTTTTTTGAGATATTCAATGTTTAATCGATTAATTGTTAATTAATAATAGTTCAAACAGTGCAACCAAATTGTACTTATTTTTATTGCATAGACCGTGTAAAAACAAAAGAAGAAGCTACTCTGGTTTTTTTAATTATTATTGGCGGTTGTCGAGATATATCGATTTGAAATTCGAAATATCGTCAATAATTGGAAACCTTCAATCTACTGCATCTCAATAGCGGGCGCTGGAAACGGCAAACCCCGAAACACGTGTCTCTTCATTTTCGATGTAGATTAATAGAAAAAATCATGGGGCAAAAATTTTAAGTCAAGGGTACGCGACTACCCGGAATGCCATGGAATGCCCCATATATACGAGTGTACTTCGAAACAGCTTAACGGTAAGCATAACTCAAGTCTTTATTTTCAGATTAGATTTTTGTCACTTAGACTCCGAATCTCAGCCTTATAATTATCGACCACTTTGAATTCGCTTTTATGTACAACCTCTGAATTTCAGTCAATACAAAATTAACACTGAGAAAGTCTTATCGATGAGATTTATTCCGTGCTCAATTTTCATTACTTTTATTGAAAGTACGGATAACCCATGCTCTTCTGAAAAATAAAAATAATTCTCTTATAATATTGGTTCGATGTTAATGGAAATATTCGTGTACATGACCCTCTTCTACCTTACTCTGCTACTATTCATTAAAGTGGTGAAAAAATGTGGATTAGATAAACTTCATCCATAAGGATGTTTCACCGCGTCATTTTCTGTATTGATTAGAATTCAGAGATCCCAAAACGGAGCTACGACCTACGAATTCTGAGAAAGGCAAGGTATCTGAGAAGCAGCGCCGTAACCAGAGGGGGGCTAGGGGGGGGGGGGCTTAGCCCCCCTCAAAATGTTTTGAGCCCCCCCCCCCAAAATTTCCAGTAAATATACATTTACAGATACATATCTACACAAACACATCAGTAGTATAGTAAGGAGAGTTCTGGACCACTTACCACGGTGACCTGCCTTGCGACGGTCAGTAAGGTAGATTTCTCTTTGACCAACGGTAGGTTTGTGTCTGATCCCTCTTGTACCGACGGTTAAGCTCTCTCTTACCGACAGTGCAGGTTATTTAGGTTATCGATAGTGCCGGTTATTTAGGTTATTTAGGGGTCTCGAAGATTGATCGTAAGGATATTAAGGTGGGTTTGAGGTTATGTTTTTAGAGAGGCGGGTTCTGGCCCACTTGCCACGGTGACCTGCCTTGAGCCGGTCGGTAAGGTAGATTTCTCTTTGACCAACGGTGAGTTTGTGTATCTGCTAATCGATTTACCCGCTGCTCGATCCCGCTCAATTGAGTGTTCTACCTTACCGACGGCAGTCTCAGATGGCATTATCTGCCAATCCGGTAGATGGCGTTGTCAATCGATTTACCCACTGCTCGATCCCGCTCAATTGAGTGTTCTACCTTACCGACAGCAGCCGCGGATAGCGTTATCTGCCAATCCGGTAGGATGGCGTTATTTGCCAATCCGGTAGATGGCGTTGTCAATCGATTTACCCGCTGCTCGATCCCGCTCAATACTCAGGTTTTGCCCCCCCTCCCCCGGGAGAACGGCATTTTTCTCCTCCTACGAATAACCTAAATAACCTAAATAACACACATTTTTTAACAACCATCGAAATTTTTCATTTTTTAACCATCGAAATTTGAGAACCATCAAAAATTAACCATCGAAATTTACGAATGAAAAACCATCGAAATTTTTTTAACAACCATTGAAATTTTTCAACCATCGAAATTTCATTTTTTGAGAACCATCGAAATTTCATTTTTTGAGAACCATCGAAATTTACGCATGAAAAACCATCGAAATTTTTCAACCATCGAAATTTGAGAACCATCGAAATTTAACCATCGAAATTTACGCATGAAAAACCATCGAAATTTTTTTAACAACCATCGAAATTTTTTTTAGAACAATCGAAATTTACGCATTTTATACGACGAACGATGAACGTTCGAACGTTCGAACGGTGAATGAAAAAATCTTAACGTATTCTTGTGGTATCTTATGTGTTACTTTTAACAAGGAAAGATCTTTTAGAGGACGAGAGTTAAACGAGCATGCGGGGCGCGTGGGGAGAGAGCGAGCGCAAAGGCAAGCGTGTTGGTGAGCGGGCAAGCTGGAGCGTGAACAAAGGAGAGAGAACGCAACGATGAGCGAACGGAGAGCACGAGCTAGCAGACAGAATGGGTTGTAGGAGGCTTGAAAAACATGCATTTTACGACAACGATGAGCATAAGATAAATTTTAATATGATTTTTTGAAAAACCATCGAAATTTTTCATAAAAGAAATATTTGGAAAACCATCGAAATTTTATTTTTCATTTTTTGACAACCATCGAAATTTACGCATTTTATGATTTTTTGAAAAACCATCGAAATTTTACGAATACGACGACAACAAATACGACGATGAATACGACGACGAAGGCGATGGCGAATACGACGACGACAAAGACGACGCAAATACGACACAAATACGACGATGAATACGACAGCGAAGACGGAGAGAGTTTAACGGAGGGAAGAGAGAGAGCGCGAAGGCAGGCGTGTGGGGTTGTAGGAGAGCGAGAACGAAGGCTGAGAGAGAGAAAAACACGCATTTTACTAATAATATTATTTATTTAAGTTATTTTTCATTTTTTGACAACCATCGAAATTTTCCATGTCGTCACATCTCAGCTATTTTACAAGAGAGAGAGAGAGAGAGAGAGAGAGAGAGTTTAACGAAAGTAGAGGATAAGACAGAGTCAGCGAGAACGAGAGAGAGCGCGATGAACGTTGAACGGATGGTCCAACAAAATTTTCGAACGATCTTTTTTACCTAAATTATTGTTTTTTGAACCTTCGCACGTTGAACGACGAACGATGAACGTTCGAACGTTGAACGATGAACGTTGAACGAAAAAATTCCAAAAATCTCTGAGTGTACAACGAATTCTCACGGTATCTACTTTTAACACGAAAAGATCTTTTTCACCCAAATGATTGTTTTTCAAAACGAAATTGAGGAGGTCCGTTGACCAGAAAAAGACTTCTCATGATAAATTTGTTGATATGTCGGTGGCGCGTCCTGTGGTCCTATGCCATTGTTCGCAAACATGACAACGATGACCGAACGAAGCTGTGCATGGAGCTTGCCGTTGCCTGCTCTATCAGCGCGGAAGATCTCGGTTCTCATTCAACTACAACAGCAGGCTGCAGCAACGATGATTCTCAACTTATCCACTCCCCGAGTGATTCAATCATCATGAATAGAAATATTTATTGAATCGTATAATTAAAGTTTTTCCTCCATCATCGCGATAATGTTGGAAAAAGTGATAAAATTATTTTTACCATCATGAAAATGTTGCATATATATTTTGTAATCTTATAATTCAATTTTTGTCTGTATGAAAAATCTCCTCAGCATCAATTGATTAAACACCAAACGAATTTCGATAGTTGAATACATAGAAACGATTTATCAACACGGTTTTCTCTACCCTCTCGAGTGAACGAGCGCCTGGCTACCAATGACGGTGAGAGAGGACAAGAGTTAAACGAATGCATAAGACAGAGAAAGAGAGCGAGCATGCGGGCGGGAGTGTGAGCGTGAGTTCAACGAAGGTATAAGATAGAGAGAAAACTAAATACATGTTACGGATGAAAAGATTTTTTATTGAATATATTTTACATTTCGATTTTTTAAAAGATCAATTTTTCTACACATCCGACCGTTTAATCCTTCTCATATCCCCAGGGCAAGGTGTCGGTACAACCAAGTTGCAAGACTCTCTTGTCATCATTCCAACTCAACGCTAATTTTTGCTGCTCAATTGTTTCAACTCTATGCTTTCGACTACGTATCAAGCATTGCGTTCTCGTTATATTATCATGATGCAACAAACATTTTTTGAAATCATCAAACGTGATTTTTTTTAGCGCAGACATTTTTATACCCTTTGCACGCTTTTTCACATTTTTCGGTGGCTTATCTATAACGATGTAAGAATACAATTTTGCTCGAAGACCCACGAATTCGGTCATAATTTTACCATTATTTTCATTCTTCATTAGGCCCAAAACTTTTTTGTTTGCCAACGGCATATCGTACCGGTTTTCCATCGGATAATCGGATGTGTCAAATTTATTTATATCCAACTTCATTTGCGCGTAAACGTTTTGATTGGATATATGGTAAATGAGGCTGTCGGTGTCGATGTAATTTTAATGGGAATCATAACCAATGTTGCTTTTTTCTCATTCATGTCTATTTTCGAGGCTGCCATGAAATCTGTTTAATGTTCTCAGCTGCTCTTCCATACCAACAATGAGCCGAAGATTGTTCCGTATCTGTTCATGTGCTTTTTCAAAGTCAATACGTTGCTGCTTCAGTTGATTATTGCACGTTTGCTCCAACCCTTGGATTATTATATCATAATTATCAATGGAACTTCGCAATGATGTTGTAATTTCATATAAAACACGAATTTCTTGACGGATAGCATTTTGCATTATTCGTGCGGAAATCGCATCGTTTTCATCTTTCGGATCAGCTACATTGCATAGTCTTCGATTATTCATATCATAGTGACCATCGATGGTAAGTTTAAATCCATCACCAGGAGGTCCACGAATGTTTTTACTATTGGAACTCTTGTTCATCAACTGACGACCAAACATATCTATGCTCATATTGATAGTTGACACAAGACTAAGCTTCGACGGTATCAAACTGACGTTAATAAATAATTTCAGCTTCACGTAATTTTTCGATAATGGGTTTCATTGAAATATCCAGCTGCTTGAGATGCGAGGAGTCGTCGTAAACGATCAATGTCCCGACCTCTCTCGCACAGTAAGCCCCCACCTCTAAGCTCACTTTATATTTATTGTTAGAGAAATCTATAAGTTTTTGTACGGAGGATGTTAGAATTTCGAGCAATTATTTACCCTTGCTGGGAAGTAAATGTTTTTTGGATTCGCAAAATTTTTAATATTGATGAAAATTAAGTGTGAGCGATACGGGATATTAATTTAATAGTGAAATTATTAAACGCTCATTCGAATTATGATGAACACGATTTTTTCACAAGAGGTTTATGAAGAGAGATTCATGAAAAGAGGGCAGTGGGGGGGGGGCTACTCCACGCGAAGCCATTTGGTAGGCATGATCGGGTTGACTGTTCGACCGCTGATAGGAAAAAACTTCTCTGAGGGGTAATCTGATATGTCTGCGGCGCGTCTCGCGAAAGTAAACATCCGCGGGTGTTCGTTGAATCATTGCACGTCTCTCTGTCTTATGCCCCCCCTCCGCGCGAAATAAATTATTGTGATGCTGAAATATCAACCTCCCAATATTAAGAACACAATTTTACAGAATAGTTCCACGAAAAGAGGGGGGGGGGCAACGTCATTTGGCACCATCGGGTTGACCGTTCGACCGCTGATAAGAAAAAACTTCTTATGCTGGCGCCGACGTGTCGCGCAAAAGTAAACATCCGCGGGTGTTGGTCCATGAGGGGGGGGGGGGGCAAGCCATTTTTGCGATCGGGTTGACTGCTGATAGGAAAAAACTTCTCCGAGAGGTAATCTGATATGTCTGCGGCGCGTCTCGCTAAAGTAAACATCCGCACGTCTCTCTCTCTCTCTCTCTCTCTGTCTCATTCCTCGTTTGACCCTTCCGCGGAACTATAATCATCGATAAATTCCTCGCGGAAGCTCAGTTGCGGTTTAATCATGTTGGGTCAGTCTCTGTCGAAATGGCTGAGCGTAAAAAGCATCTTGCTGATCGAGCGATTGTGACATGTGAAAAACTGATAGATTTTATGAATAAAGCGCGTGCTAATGATAAATCATGTGAAAGAGAACGGTGTATAAAGGCGGGGGAGGAAAATGTAGAGCTGTTGAGTGATATTTTACGTGAAGATGATTCGCTTACGGTTTATCAAAAAATGCGAATTCAAACGACTATATCAGCGCTCATATCTCTGACAAGAAAATTTCAAAGAAGCGGTGCTGGTGGTGCATCGAATAAAGTGGAGTGGCATGAAACGGAGACAGCTTTCAAGCGACGTATAAAAACTGGATTGGTGCTCAACCTCGGTTACAAGGATGTAGGCGATTTTCTTGATGATGGAAAAGCCTTAATCATCCCTCAATTGACGAAAACAGTGAAAGAAATTGGAAATCTTAAGGTGAACGTGATTTTCTCGGGAAAATTTCATTTAACGAAAATTGATGGAATCGTGGAAGAGGATAGAAGTTTTAACACTGCGAGTGAAGCTATTTTTCCCACAACGAATCTCGAGGAATGGTTCAAAGACTTTGTGAAAGAACCTCTGATGCAAAAAATTCAAGATCATGAGGGGAAGGGATCTGGATGGAGTCTCAGTGAAATAAGCTATCTCACTGTCAACATAAATAAATATGTGCCGCTACGTGGAGGATTGTCAACGTTCGTTTCTTTACCCAAAGATATCCTGAAGAAGCACGCAGTCGTAAATATCATCAATAATGACGAATATTGCTTCCTTTGGTCGGTGGTAGCAGCCCTTTCGCCTGCAACAACGCACAGCGACCGGAAAACATCGAATCCGCATTTCAAGGACGTGTTGGTGTATAAGGGTTTGGAATTTCCAATGACCCTCAAAAATGTGCCACGATTTGAAAAGATGAACAATTTATCCATTAATATTTATGGTATTGCTGATCCGGAAAGAAGTAAGAAAAATGAGATCGAACCTATTTATCTAAGTAAGCATCGGCCTGATCTATCAATTTCACCTACCATACATTTACTTATGATAAATACCACCAATGAATTTGACAAAGAGGATGACACTGTAATTCATCACTTTGCTTGGATTAAAAATCTTTCACGATTAGTTTCCTCTCAAATATCGATGCACAATGGAAAAATTTTGATTTGCGATAGATGCTTGAGTCATTTTCAGACTGAAAGTCGTCTTGAAAATCATAAAATTGATTGTATCAATCATAATAACTGTAGAATCGTTCTACCAGAGGAGGGTAAATCGATCATGAAATTCAACAATTTTAAAAACAAGATAGCAGCACCATTTGCGATATACGCCGATCTCGAATGTCTTCTGCGGCCTGCAAATACAAGATGCGGGAAAAATAGCGTCAGCTATCAAACTCATGTGCCTTATAGCATAGGGTTTTATCTTCAATGCAATTATTCCGATGCGATCTCGGGTTATAAATCTTTTCGAAGCGATAACTGCATACAATTATTCGTCGAAGAATTGAAAAAAATAGCTGTCGAAGTAGATGCGCGCTTAAAACAAATCGTAGCGATGGAAGAATTGACGCCGGAGATGAATCAGATTTTTTATTCGGCAACGAAATGTCATATTTGCGAAAAATCGTTTACGCCTGAAAATATTAGAGTACGCGATCATTGTCATTTCACGGGGAAATTTCGAGGCGCCGCTCATCAAGATTGTAATTTAAATTATACAAATTCTCACGTCATCCCAGTGATATTTCATAATTTATCGGGCTATGACTCACACTTCTTGATAAGAGCATTAGCAACAACCTTCGAGGGTTCTATACAGTTATTACCGGTAAACAAAGAGCAGTATATATCATTCACAAAGTTCGTCGATGGTACAATTGTCAAATTTCGATTCCTAGACTCGTTCAGATTCATGCCTGCTAGTATTGACAAACTCGCATCTTATCTACCCAATGATGAGAAACATGTAACGAGAAAGTATTGCACTAGCGCAATGGAGCTAAATTTATTGACGAGAAAAGGTGTTTTCCCTTACGATTATCTCGATAGATGGGAAAAACTTGACGACACAGAGTTACCGACGAAGAAAGAATTTTTTTCGCGATTAAACGACGAGGAAATCAGTGACGATGACTATGCTCATGCGCAGAACGTTTGGGAAACATTTAACATCCAAACTCTCGGCGATTATTCTGACTTGTATCTGAAATCAGACGTGTTACTGTTAACGGATATTTTCGAAAATTTCCGTCGTAATTGTTCAAGCACGTATAACTTGGATCCGTTGCACTACTACACTGCTCCGGGACTCGCGTTCGACGCAATGCTAAAATGCACCGGTGTAGAACTTGAATTAATCACCGATGTAGATATGCTACTTTTTTTCGAAAAAGGTATTCGAGGCGGTGTTGCACAATGTGTCAATAGATATGCGAAGGCTAACAATCGATTCATGCCTGATTACGATCCGAAAGTAGATGAATCGTACATTATGTATTACGATGTAAACAATTTATACGGCGCGGCTATGAGTCAACCTTTGCCTCGCGGTTCGTTCGAGTGGTTGGAGGATCCGGCGGAATTGGATATACCGAATATCCCCGATGATTCTCCGACGGGTTATATATTTGAAGTGGATTTGGAGTACCCGAAAAACCTTCATAAAACACATAAAGATCTGCCTCTGTGCCCCGAACACTTTGTCCCGCCCATTTCGGGGTGTAAAATACCAAAACTTATGACGACTTTGCTACCCAAACAGAAATACGTGATTCATTATCGTAATTTGAAGCAATATTTGAGTCTTGGTTTAATTCTCACAAAAATTCATCGAACATTAAAATTCAATCAAACACCATGGCTAAAACAATACATCGAATTAAATACAGAATTACGAAAAAAAGCAGTCGATGAATTTTCAAAAAAATTTTTCAAATTAATGAACAATTCAGTTTTCGGAAAAACAATGAAAAATCCGCGCAAACATAAAGATGTAAAACTCGTGACCAAGTGGGATGGACGGTTCGGGGCAAGAGCGCTTATTGCCCGACCAACGTTTCACAGCTGTACCGTTTTCGACGAAGATATGGTGATTATCGAATTAAATAGACCGTCGGTTAAGTTTATGAAGCCAATTTACACCGGATTTACGATTCTCGATGTATCAAAAATATACATCTACGATTTCCATTATAATTACATGAAAAATGTATTCCGAGACAACGCGAAATTATTATACACCGACACCGACAGTCTCATTTACCATATATCCAATCAAAACGTTTACGAGCAAATGAAGTTGGATATACATAAATTTGATACATCCGATTATCCGATGGAGAACCGGTACGATATGCCGTTGGCAAACAAAAAAGTTTTGGGCCTCATGAAGGGTGAAAATAATGGTAAAATTATGACCGAATTCGTGGGTCTTCGAGCAAAATTGTATTCTTACATCGTGATAGATAAGGCTCCGAAAAATGTGAAAAAGCGTGCAAAGGGTATAAAAATGTGTGCGCTGAAAAAAATCACGTTTGATGATTTCAAAAAATGTTTACTGCATCATGCTAATATAACGAGAACACAATGCTTGATACGTAGTCGAAAACATAAGGTTGAAACAATTCAACAGCAAAAATTATCGTTGAGTTGGAATGACGAGAAGAGAGTCTTGCAACTTGGTTGTACCGACACCTTGCCCTGGGGGTATGAGAAGGATTAAACGGTCGGATGTGTAGAAAAATTGATCTTTTAGAAAATCGAAATGTAAAATATATTCAATAAAAATCTTTTCATCCGTAACATGTATTTAGTTTTCTCTCTATCTTATACCTTCGTTGAACTCTCGCTCACACTCCCGCCCGCATGCTCGCTCTCTTTCTCTGTCTTATGCATTCGCTTAACTCTTGTCCTCTCTCACCGTCATTGGTAGCCAGGCGCTCATTCACTCGAGAGGGTAGAGAAAACCGTGTTGATAAATCGTTCTTATGTATTCAACTATCGAAATTCGTTTGGTGTTTAATCAATTGATGCTGAGGAGATTTTTCATATAGACAAAAATTGAATTATAAGATTACAAAATATATATGCAACATTTTCATGATGGTAAAAATAATTTTATCACTTTTTCCAACATTATCGCGATGATGGAGGAAAAACTTTAATTATACGATTCAATAAATATTTCTATTCATGATGATTGAATCACTCGGGGAGTGGATAAGTTGAGAATCATCGTTGCTGCAGCCTGCTGTTGTAGTTGAATGAGAACCGAGATCTTCCGCGCTGATAGAGCAGGCAACGGCAAGCTCCATGCACAGCTTCGTTCGGTCATCGTTGTCATGTTTGCGAACAATGGCATAGGACCACAGGACGCGCCACCGACATATCAACAAATTTATCATGAGAAGTCTTTTTCTGGTCAACGGACCTCCTCAATTTCGTTTTGAAAAACAATCATTTGGGTGAAAAAGATCTTTTCGTGTTAAAAGTAGATACCGTGAGAATTCGTTGTACACTCAGAGATTTTTGGAATTTTTTCGTTCAACGTTCATCGTTCAACGTTCGAACGTTCATCGTTCGTCGTTCAACGTGCGAAGGTTCAAAAAACAATAATTTAGGTAAAAAAGATCGTTCGAAAATTTTGTTGGACCATCCGTTCAACGTTCATCGCGCTCTCTCTCGTTCTCGCTGACTCTGTCTTATCCTCTACTTTCGTTAAACTCTCTCTCTCTCTCTCTCTCTCTCTCTTGTAAAATAGCTGAGATGTGACGACATGGAAAATTTCGATGGTTGTCAAAAAATGAAAAATAACTTAAATAAATAATATTATTAGTGCGTGTTTTTCTCTCTCTCAGCCTTCGTTCTCGCTCTCCTACAACCCCACACGCCTGCCTTCGCGCTCTCTCTCTTCCCTTCGTTAAACTCTCTCCGTCTTCGCTGTCGTATTCATCGTCGTATTTGTGTCGTATTTGCGTCGTCTTCGTCGTCGTCGTATTCGCCATCGCCTTCGTCGTCGTATTCATCGTCGTATTTGTTGTCGTCGTATTCGCTGTCGTATTCGTAAAATTTCGATGGTTTTTCAAAAAATCATAAAATGCGTAAATTTCGATGGTTGTCAAAAAATGAAAAATAAAATTTCGATGGTTTTCCAAAATATTTCTTTTATGAAAAATTTCGATGGTTTTTCAAAAAATCATATTAAAATTTATCTTATGCTCATCGTTGTCGTAAAATGCATGTTTTTCAAGCCTCCTACAACCCATTCTGTCTGCTAGCTCGTGCTCTCCGTTCGCTCATCGTTGCGTTCTCTCTCCTTTGTTCACGCTCCAGCTTGCCCGCTCATCAACACGCTTGCCTTTGCGCTCGCTCTCTCCCCACGCGCCCCGCATGCTCGTTTAACTCTCGTCCTCTAAAAGATCTTTCCTTGTTAAAAGTAACACATAAGATACCACAAGAATACGTTAAGATTTTTTCATTCACCGTTCGAACGTTCGAACGTTCATCGTTCGTCGTATAAAATGCGTAAATTTCGATTGTTCTAAAAAAAATTTCGATGGTTGTTAAAAAAATTTCGATGGTTTTTCATGCGTAAATTTCGATGGTTAAATTTCGATGGTTCTCAAATTTCGATGGTTGAAAAATTTCGATGGTTTTTCATGCGTAAATTTCGATGGTTCTCAAAAAATGAAATTTCGATGGTTGAAAAATTTCGATGGTTGTTAAAAAAATTTCGATGGTTTTTCATTCGTAAATTTCGATGGTTAATTTTCGATGGTTCTCAAATTTCGATGGTTAAAAAATGAAAAATTTCGATGGTTGTTAAAAAATGTGTGTTATTTAGGTTATTTAGGTTATTCGTAGGAGGAGAAAAATGCCGTTCTCCCGGGGGGGGGGGGGGGGGGGCAAAACCTGAGTATTGAGCGGGATCGAGCAGCGGGTAAATCGATTGACAACGCCATCTACCGGATTGGCAAATAACGCCATCCTACCGGATTGGCAGATAACGCTATCCGAGGCTGCTGTCGGTAAGGTAGAACACTCAATTGAGCGGGATCGAGCAGTGGGTAAATCGATTGACAACGCCATCTACCGGATTGGCAGATAACGCCATCTGAGACTGCCGTCGGTAAGGTAGAACACTCAATTGAGCGGGATCGAGCAGCGGGTAAATCGATTAGCAGATACACAAACTCACCGTTGGTCAAAGAGAAATCTACCTTACCGACCGGCTCAAGGCAGGTCACCGTGGCAAGTGGGCCAGAACCCGCCTCTCTAAAAACATAACCTCAAACCCACCTTAATATCCTTACGATCAATCTTCGAGACCCCTAAATAACCTAAATAACCGGCACTATCGATAACCTAAATAACCTGCACTGTCGGTAAGAGAGAGCTCAACCGTCGGTACAAGAGGGATCAGACACAAACCCACCGTTGGTCAAAGAGAAATCTACCTTACCGACCGTCGCAAGGCAGGTCACCGTGGTAAGTGGTCCAGAACTCTCCTTACTATACTACTCACATCTATACGAGCCCCTCCGAGCCCCCCTTGCCTTTTATTCCTAGTTACGGCGCTGCTGAGAAGAAAGGGGTTTCCGTCGTATTGTTCGATAAATGTATTTATTTTCCTCTGATAATAGAAGGTATTATTTTGGAGCGGGAGATGTTTATCTTCAATTCAACGAGAGCTGTGTGAACCATCGACAAGTAGTCAATTATCAAGACTTACTACTATGTGCTGACGACTCGTCAAGGCTGGCCTTAGCCGCGCTTTACATGAAGTATGATGCGCTGACGAGTGGTCAAGGCTGATCTCAGCGGCGCTCTACATGAAGGATGTTGCGCTGACATAAAGGTCAAGGCTGATCTTAGCCGCGCTCTATATTTACATGAAGTCAAGGCTGGACTAGCCGCGCTCTACACTAACCGAAAAGCGCTGACACTGACTCCCCGAACTTCCGTATACTTGGTGGAATGGAAGCAACGGAGCATTGGAATGATTGACCAACCACCGTCGACGGGTCAATGGCTTCTCTACCCGACTGATTTGCTGGCATTGTGCTGCCAGAGATCGCAGCCAAATTTTTGGCGCTATTCTTTCTTCATTCCCGTTAAATCCAAATTAACTCTTACCTAAGGATTTTCAGTATTTAAACGACGATTATGAATCTATTTCTAGAATATAAAATCATGTTTATAAATTAATTTATCGAAATCGTTCAGAGTTAACTTTTACAAACCAATTTTGAAAAATATATTTTTTTACGTTTCAAATTTGATTAATTTAAATTATTAAAAATGACTATCATCGATCAATTAGTCAAAATTGATTTTGAAAAAATTAAATTTATTCTAAAAAATCGTTTTTATTTATAAAAAAATTGTTTTTTTAATCGTCTGAAAAAATTCATTTGTGGCCATTATGAATCGAGTTACAGTTGATAGATAAATGTTCTTACTGAATAAAATGGATGGAATTA
The DNA here is from genome assembly GCA_963971145.1 of Sussaba pulchella. Taxonomy (NCBI): domain Eukaryota; kingdom Metazoa; phylum Arthropoda; class Insecta; order Hymenoptera; family Ichneumonidae; genus Sussaba; species Sussaba pulchella. The sequence goes on from CAXAQZ010000880.1 coordinate 45,390, forward strand.
TTTTTGTTGAATCGATGGTTTTTCTAATAACGTATTAAATTATATTTTGACGATCAACAAATTTTTGAGCCCAGAGATTGTTCGCAATAAAAAAAATTCGATCGACAGATATGAAATCATTTCGGGATGGCTGTAGTCTTCCTCGGGGCGCCCTGACTTTCCCGAGTCTTCCTTTCCAGGCGCTTCTTATTGCAAAGTCTTCCTCGGCGGCGAAACGATGATCACTGCTTGTGCATGCGCTTCATCTCGATCCGCATATCAACGCGCGCGGATCGAAATAAGGCGCATGCTCAGAATGACGCATCGTCTCGCGGCCGAGAAAGACTTTGCAAAACCAAAAATCTAAAAAAAACAAGACTCCGGAAAGTAAGGCTGCCCCGAGGAAGACTGCAGCCATCTCGATCCTTTCAACACTACGATACCCTTCAACCAAGTTATTTTGAGTTTCCTTAAACCTAAGTCATTTAGAATTCAATTATTAATTTTAATTTAAAAAAAATGACTATTATCAATCATTTCGGCAAAATTGATTTATCAAAATGTTTTATGATAGTCTGCAACAATTTATTCATTGCCATTATAAATCGAGTAACAGCTAATAAATTTTCTTGATAAATAATGAATTTCAAAAAGAATGAAAAAAACAAAAAAAAATTTAATTTTTAAAAACTCCCGACTGCAAAAAAAACTCGGAAGCAAAAAAAAACCAAAACTTATAAAAATATATATCATAAAAAGTAGGTATGTTATAAAGAAATATTTTCAATAAAATAAATTTAAAAAGGATGAAATAATTCAAGGCATCTTCTTAGGTTATTCATAGTTCAATTTATGATCGGTCATTTCGGTGAATTCAATATTTTGAATCGTAGTAATTTCTTTACTTCTCTCAATTCAGTCGGGAGACGTCATTAATTAAACATGAAGATAATATGAAATATAAATGTTTGACGATGCGAAAGAAGACGTCTCCCGACTGAATTGAGAGGAGTAAAGAAATTACTACGATGCAAAATATTGAATTCACCGAAATGACCGATCATAAATTGAACTATGAATAACCTAAGAAGATGCCTTGAATTATTTCATCCTTTTTAAATTTATTTTATTAAAAATATTTCTTTATAACATACCTACTTTTTATGATATATATTTCTTCAAGTTTTGGTTTTTTTTTTGCGCCCGAGTTTTTTTTTGCAGTCGGGAGTTTTAAAAAATTTTTAATTTTTATTTAGAATTTGATATTATATCAATCATTTTTTTACGTCTCATTATTAATACTATTAATATATTTCTGATGGCGGATGCAAGTCTCCAAAGAATATGCTCCGTATGCGCTCTATCATTAAGAAACATTGCGGGATCTAGGGAAAGAATTGATTCTGCTGAAGATGCAGAATTTTTTGCCATCGGTACTGAGAAATCTTTGACTGTTAACGATGTCATTTGTAATCACTGCAGAATCAATGCGTACAAACGAGTTAAAAAAAATGAGATACCAAGTCATCGTGATGATTTTCAGGACTTGTGTGTTAGCTTATCTCAAAGTTCACTCATGGATGGATCACCATTACAATCGAGTGCCATCGATCCAACTTTTCGTGCTGAATTGCCTACTGAAACCCCGGAAGATTTAACTGAATATATAAACGTCCCTATCCCACGGACAATTTCTTCACATAAATACTGCTGCATTTGTTCCGGAAAAAATGACTCGACTGTAGTGCCAAATGAAGCTCGAATGCAAATTTATGTGAAATGTAAAATATACATTCCAGACAAAAATCGTTGTTGTTGCTATCATTTAATTAAGAATCGTTTTTATAACGAAGAATTAAGATCTCTCAAAATATACTCGAATTATTCGTCGATGACGCCTGAAGAGATTAAATAAATTTTCGTGTCTGTGTCAGACGAGTGCAATTTGAGTCTATTCGGTAAGTTAGGTAACTTCAATTTGTCTGAAGAACATATCCGCGTCTTCACCGGTCTCAGTTGGGAAAATATTGAAGAATTGCGAGCTATGATATCGACAATGCGAGATACTACAGGCCACACAGTTACTCAAGCCATTATTGTATTCTCAATGAAACTCCGCACAGGTAATTCGAATAGAATGATTTCTTCAATTATACAACTTGACAATGGACAGCTGGTGTCCCATTACACATTATCGGCCATTGAAGCAATTCAAAAAGATGTATTTCCGTCTCGATTTGGATTAGATGCTATGTCTCGAACTGATCTCATTGATAACAATACGACTTGAATCGCTACGAATCTTTATGGATTCCGCGATAAATTGATTCTTATATGTGATGGAACATATGCTTATCATCAAAAAAGTTCCAACAATGAATATCAGAGAAAATGGTATTCGGGACATAAGAAATTACCATTATGTAAACCTTTTACAATTTGCACCACAAATGGTTATGTCGTTGATATGCTGGGACCATACCCAGCTAATATGAATGATGCTGAAATATTGCGACGTGTTGTTGAGCGGCCTAATGGTTTATGTGATTTGATGCAGAAAGGTAACGTTTTTATCTTAGATCGTGGTTTTCGTGATGTGAAAAAAGCCCTAGAAGATCAAGAATACCAAGTACTTATGCCGGCCATGAAAGGATCTCAAAAACGATTGAGTACTCGGGATTCCAATAATTCACGCTTCGTAACGAAACGGCGCTGGGTCGTAGAAGCCGTACACGGTATGAAAAAAATAAAAATAACCTTCTAGGTCAAAGTGTCGACAATAGAATGCTGCCGAACGTCGCAGCATTTTTCAGAATTTCTGCTTTTGTGCTAAACCAATTTGGGAAAAGATCGAATTCAGATATTGAATATTCAACCGAATTCGTTGAACAAATGATTTCGAAAAAAGACACGACTAACACTTTGGGTGATTTGGTTGAAGAAAAAGGCTGGTCCAGAAAAAGACTTCCATTTCAGAGTATTTTATCGACAGATTTGATTGACTTTCCGGAGTTAACCGAAAGAGAACTCTAAATTTTGTTCACTGGAACTTATCATCACGCTCAGGCCATATCATATTTGAGTGAAATGATGAACGTTGATGGCACTCTGAACCTGCAATTTCTGAGGGAACAATCGAATATTCTTAGACTCGAAGTCCAATCCCGTCATATTTCGAGGAAAGCGTATCGCTGTTACATTAAATCTGTACCTGATAGTACCAGTCGGTCGGGAATTTCAAGGTTTTTGTGAGTACGCTAATGGCCGAAGAACCGTCGGTTGTTGTTCACATATCGCATCTTTCATATATTATTTGTCATATGCTCGATATTTATCGAAGATTCATTGACCAGCAGAATATTTATCAGCAATATTTAAAGCAACCGAGATTACTGCGGTCATCGCTGATAATAGTGATAATGAATAAATTTTTTTTAACCCTAGCTTTCGCTCGTCACACTGTGGGGACCTAAGAAATACAAGTAAAAATATATCGTCGGGAACTATGTCAGAAAGTGACAAAAAAAACATTTAATATTTTTTAGGTATCACGCAGATGGATAACAAATCTTGAATACTTTTCAAGAGCGTAAAAAACTATGTCAGACAGACACAAAAAAATATCGGTGACTGTACGGCAAATATAACCTTGAAAAAAATGGACATTTCTATTTTTTCAGGTGTCACGCAGGTCGGGAAAAAGTACGGGGAAAATACGAATCGTAGCAAACTATGCCAGAAAGTTACGAGAAAAAATTGGTAACGGTACGAGAAATATAACCTTAAAAAAAAAATCAAAATTGACATTTGATTTTTTTAGGTGTCACGCAGGTGCCAAAAACATATGGGGAAAATATATATCTTAGAAAACTATGCTAGAAAGTTACAAAAAACAATTGGTAACTGTACGGCCAATATAACCTTAAAAAAAAAAATGGACATTTGAATTTTTCAGGTGTCACGTAGGTCGGAAAAAATATGGGGAAAATATATATCGTAGCAAACTATGCGAGAAAGTTACAAGAAAAAATTGGTAACCGTACGGCCAATATAACCTACAAAAAAAAATCAAAATCGACATTTGCTTTTTTTCGGTGTCACGCAGGTGGCAAAAACATATAGCGAAAATATATATCTTGGCAAATTATGCTAGGAAGTTACTTAAAAAAATTGGTAACTGGACGGGAAAGATAAACTAAAAAAAAAAATCAAAATGGATCGTTGAATTTTGTTAGGTGTCACGCAGGTGGCAAAAAAATATTGGGAAAATATATATCGTAGCAAACTATGCCAGAAAGTTACTAGAAAGAATTGGTAACTGTACGGCAAATATAACCTTAAAAAAAAATGGACATTTGAATTTTTTAAGCGTCACGCAGGTCGAAACTATATATAGGGAAAATATATGTGGTGTAAAACTATGCCCGAAAGTCCCAAGAAAAAATTAATGATTGTACTAAAATTCGGTGATAGCGGAACAGATTTTTGAAGAAAAGTAAAATTTTTTTTTCTAGATTATATCTTGTTTTTAGGTTTATCATTTTTTGATGAAGCGCCGCAGTGACGTCTATGACATATAAAATTTTCATTCAAATCGATCGACCCATTCAAAAGTTATACATTTTTTTCGTTATTTTCAAAATTAATTCCTACCCCTTAAGGGTTACTTATTAAGGACCCTAACTTGGTCGAGTTTTTACTTGTGTTGATAATAACAAAAAAAAAATATAACGGCAATATTCGGCGGGGGGGCACTTTACCCGTGCTTATCCCCCTATAGCCTTTTTAAATAATTTGAACTATTAATAAACTAAGACGATGTATCAAAGATTATTTTATATTTCTGAAAATGTTAAATAATTCATTGGAACGATTAACCCTCAGATACGACAGAGGTGCGTTTTCTGGCAGCGAAAAACTACATGTTCCCTGTATTCTTCGGACCCGCGCTTTTCGGCCCCCTCTCCTGTACGACATTGAAGCCTCCCCCTATAGGTATCCAACGCCCAGTCAATCAGCGCCAGTCACCCTTTTGCCTTCTTCGAACAGGAAGGACACCAAAGTACGATGGGTGCCGAATACGCACCCGTGTGGTATAGGGCGTCGATAATAGAAAATAAAAATTCTTTGAAATCGAGTTTGTGGTGGCACTATAGTGTTCTACAGTGTATAAAACGTGAGTACAATAAATATTTATTGAAAATTCATCGCCAGTACAATAATTTTTGCGTAAAAGGTGTATTTTTGACATAATCCTAGGGCATTCAATAGTTTTCTGAGAATTGTTTTTCTTGTTCCTTGTAGTGTCTACACTTCATCATGGCCGAAAAATCAGCTCCTAGAAGGTCAACGAAGCCTTGAATAGTCGTGATTTTCTAAAATCGCTCGCTGCTTCCCTCGTTGAACAGCAATAACACCGTTGCTTGACAGCACGTGGTATTCATGCCGATTTGAGAACGGCAATACAAAAAATACTCGGGATCGAAGGAATACCTTCTCTCACGCAATTACAATCGATTAAAGACGGGACCCGAGCTCGATGTGCATTTTGTATCGATCGAGATGCGGCAAGGACAGGAATGAAATGCGCTCAATGCCGTCGCCGCATTTGCGAAGTACACAGAGCTGGTTGTGTCCCGATTTTGTATTAAATGAGGATGCAAATCACGATTACAGTTCAAGATTTTGTTCACTTTTTCTTCAACATATTGCGTGAATCAACAAGTTTTTCATGTATAGAGTGGACTTTGTCATTTTTTGCTTAAAAAAAAATACCCTATTTTTGGCCACCCTTAAAAAATACTCCAATGCATTTTCCCTCTCTGGGCTTGAGATTTTCTCGAGGAACAGGAGTTATTTAGCTTTAAAACACAAAAAAAATTATTGCTGTATCTTCAATACAAAAAAAATGACGAATAAAATCGTAAAACAAAATTATTTTAACATTTTTTTTCGAAAAAGTTAATTTTTTACTAATTTAACGGAATTTTTGGGTTACGCCAATGACATATTCAGATTTCCAGGTAAATTTCCTATAAAAATCGGGTGCTGAAGTCTCATATCCGTTAAGAAACCACAGAGTTATAAGCTTTTGAAAACGGGAAAACCGTAAACGCACCCGTGTGGTATTGGTGTCCCATGAAGCGAGTGTGGTTTCGAAGGGTTAATAAACTAAGATGATAGCGAGCATTATTTAATCTTTTTTGAATTTTTAAATTAGGTGATTTATTATGCAAGACAACGCCCGCAGCCGGCAGTTTATTTAAATTGTTTAATATACTTTTACACTGGCTTTTTAATTGAACCTGGCTACGTACACTGACCTTTTTTGGGAAGAACCAGAAATTGATTTTTAATCAATTTCGTTACATTTGAAAAATTATAGCAAGATGAATTTTCCAATAAACCACTAAAATCGTTTCGGAACGTAAAATAAAATCATTAAGCACTATCTCGGAATTTCAACGAAATATTCGGATGCTTTTTGTATCCGAAAAGAAATCAACAGGACTTTTTAGGGTCAGCTAGTTATCTACAGCGTTTTGTAAAAGGAATTTACGGCTGAAGGATTACGATATTCTTCATCTTCGCCTCCGCGAATTCGAAACAAAGTTAATTTAAGAAGAACGTGTTTGAAATTCGAGAAGGGACTTCCTAGTTTTGAATTGTACTTTTACATCCTTATCTCTAATGCTGTGTACCGGGGTTTTGCGCTAGGAAGCCCATAGGCTTCACATTTTGTCCTGCATTTTTAACTCTTGGCTGAAAACGGGAGTTATGTATTGCGTCGTACCAATGTGAATTGGCGTATTTTGTATGAAAGAGGTAACCGGCCAAACGCCTGATTTTTCTTCTTACAAATTGATGTACATCGGTGTCGGAAGTCACAGAGAGGGTTTAGCTTCCATAATATTTATGATCAGATGTTAAATCGCGGAGATATTAAATGTAGAAATTGGAACGTTTTCGAACATTTTTCTCATATCGCAACTTCGATGGGGGTGACTGCATGAATCGCATCTCCATAGTCAGACTTCACGGCATCGTCTGCTGTGACAGCCCGTGTGTCAGTGTAGTGGAACGTATCCGTGTGCTTTGCATCAAGGCTATGGACGATATCGCTGAGTGCGAGAGAGACAGCGCTATTGGTCGATCGTTTTAACCTCGAAACAGAACTTTCAACGGAAATTTTTTTTTTTCTTGAGTGATTCAGAGTGAAAATTTCCTTGAAATTTCTGTATTAATCGTGCTAAAAAAAATGGGTCTAAATTTTGAATTTATTTCATCCTCATGAAATACTTATACTTAGCAATCTTTTTAATTTAATTTCAAATTTTGTTCAGAGCCATATAGAACATCTAAACGCTGTGATATCAATCGCAACATCATCATCATCTCTGTGATATCCTCACTTGTCGCTACTCTTGGACCGATGAACTCATTGGAAAGGCAGTTGTATAACAGGTTACGATAACTTTATTTTTCTTTCGAGTGATTCAGAGTGGAGATTTCGCAATTAATCGTGCGGAACAAAGTGGGTCTAAATTTAAAATTTATTTCATCCTCATGAAATACTTATACTTATTAATCTTTTTAATTCAACTTCAAATTTTCTTGGAGCCATATGGAACATCTGAACGCTGTGATATCAATCACAACCCCAAGTAAAAATGAACGTATATAAACATATATAATTGTATATTATTGATCATATACAATTACCGGATTGTATAGAAAAGTTGGCCCGATCGAATTTTATATATTTGTAAATAAACGTATGCACTCGTATATACAAATATACAGTTATATACGATGATATATGAATATATTATATTCATATTGTAACGAGACGGGATTTCTCGTTACTCTTTTGTTTTGCTCTCTCTTTACCACCTCTTTAAGTATTTTTACCCCCTCTACCATACCGCGTCGATGACGAAACATCATATGATCCTGCCACCTCTCTCACGGTACTGACGTAATATCGTACGATATTAACACCTCTCCAGGTATTTTCATCCCCGCCGCTACGGGGACTTATATAACATCGTACGATGTTTCCACCTCTCCAGGTATTTTCATCCCCGCCACTACGAAAAATTATACCCCACAAAAACACAATGTGTAAAAAAATTGAGACAAGTACATTTACGCGACCCCGCTCCATCCCATGCAAAAAGGTGCGAGATCAACTGGAAACATGGAGCGCATGTATTTACAACAAGTACATATTGATATAAAAAAGAATTATTTAATATGAATCATTGGTATTTAGAAAAATATATTGTTCAAAATTGAAAATTTGAAGAATAAATTTGAATTGAAGTGAAAAATCACAGCAGTACTTGGCGAGTTAACATGTTACGGATTCTCATCAATGATTAAACGTTCTATTGTATTTCGTAGAAGTATACAAACTATATATTTAGTTATTATTTAATAATTAAACCACTATTACTATTTAATAATAAAATGTCTGCCTTGACTTAGTGAATTACCGATGGTCGTCTGTTTGAAGTCCGCGAGAGATCGCGCCATTGTCGCTCACTACGGAAAAAAAAGAGAACGACTGAGTGAACGTTCTGCTTTGTCTAAAAGTTAAATAATTTCAGGCAATATATTCTAACTAATGTAAGTAATTAATTTATATCAAGTCGATACAAATTCCATAGTTTTATATCTCCATTACTGTTTAATAATAACGTTTCGGCCTTAACTTGAAAAAAAACTCGCCAAGTACTGCTGTGATTTTTCACTTCAATTCAAATTTATTCTTCAAATTTTCAATTTTGAACAATATATTTTTCTAAATACCAATGATTCATATTAAATAATTCTTTTTTATATCAATATGTACTTGTTGTAAATACATGCGCTCCATGTTTCCAGTTGATCTCGCACCTTTTTGCATGGGATGGAGCGGGGTCGCGTAAATGTACTTGTCTCAATTTTTTTACACATTGTGTTTTTGTGGGGATTTAACTACTTTTTGCAAATATAATATATAAACTTCGTAACGTGTAGTTGGGTTGGAGTACGCAAGATTATTGAGTGTGGGCATTACTTTTTAAACTATTTTTGTAATCGTAATTAGTAAATAAATGTAATTAATTTTTTCTGTAATGGCGGGTCACTAGAACTGTCATAAAATGATTTACGATGCTATCCCACTGGCTCACTGTGTATAATTTTTTTCAATGTTATTAGCTTGCCGACTGCTATAAGTATTTCATACAAATGAGGATTGAATCAAGATCGTCGAATCAAGTCATTATTTTTCTAAATTCCTGCATTGTGTTATTTTTTTTCTATTTCGAGATAAAAAATCCGAATAGCCCATGGTAAGTTTGCACATTCTTTGCCGCGAGCTTTAATTCTAGCGATGCCAAAGTTATTAAAGTTATTACCAAGAATTAATAACTTAAATTACCTCGCACAGATTTCCCAGTACCGAGAATTATTTAAATTATGTTTTTTTTACATTTCAAAAGATTGAACGTGTTGTTTAATTTTTGAAAAATTTTTTTATTTCCCATATAAAATTTTGATTATTATCAAATCTTTTCCAGGAACATCATATAACAATCTTTAGCATTTCTTGGCCAGCTTTTCTTCTTAACATCCATATCATCTGCGATGACCCAAGCAGATTTACCAGACCTTAACATACTTGTATAGTGGCCTTTGTAAACATCTTGACCGTGATGAAATATGGCACTCGTAACTTTATATTTTTGAGCGCTAACGGTCACGATTGCAGTAGGTACAGCTTTGATGCCGCAATTTATTTTCGATACTTGTCGAGTATCCGACTTTGCGCTGGCTAATATGAGCTGTACAATGACAATTTTACTGACTGTTGATACACTATTCTTAGTTACTCTATTTTCGATGCCGCACTGATCACACTGTCCCTTAATTGGGTTCCATGATGACAGGCTATGATCAACTATCTCCTGTAAAGTTACACTTCTTGTTGTTGTTTGTGGTGTCGTTAGAAGCAGTATATTATTCGGCTGTTCTTCAATCATTGATACGTTCTGACATCCTCGACATAGTATCTTCGTTGTTAATTTGTGTTCAACTAAATCTTTAATCACACCCGACTTTGCACATATGGCTATAAGGAATTCCAGTACATGCTGTTGTTTCTTTTCGATGAACTGCGCACCCACAAACTCTCTTACGGCAACTAAATCAATGGCTTCAGGTCGCCCCATACATCTACGAAGAAGATCCACTAATGCTTTTTCCTGATCTCGAATACTATTACCATTTAAAAGTTCTTCTCTGATAGCTTGACAGTTTAATACACATTCCATAGCGGCATTGGCATAACACGACATACCATCGATGTTGAGGAATCCATTGACATGCCATGCATTCACATTTTCCACGAAATTATTCCGTGGCTGCTGACATTTCACTACTTCCTTATGAATTGCCCAAACAAAATCTGGAACTTTCGATCCACGTTGATCTGAAACTTTAATTTGCGCGAGGTCTGGGCGATGAAGCCGCCTCAAGCGATTATATTCTAACACCGACCCTTCACTAGCATTTACAGAATAAGGATCATAATTAATTAGGTGCAATTCTTTGAGAGAAGTGACGCGTGAGAGGGCAACGTAGACTTGACCGCAAGTAAATATCGAATTTCCAGCATCAATCACAACATTAGTTAAGCTCAATCCTTGGCTCTTATGGATTGTAATGCCATAGCTCAAACATAAGGGAAACTGTTTACGAATAACATAGGCCCCATCCATTATTTGGAATTTCACTCTTACACGTTCAATCTCATATTCTAATCCCGTCGTCAAAACAATTTTGACCTTTTCTATGTCATCTTTATCGAGTGCTTTAGAAACTGAAATTACCTTACCGATTGTACCGTTAACAAGCCCTAATGTAACGTCAATATTGCGCCTCAACATGACCCTGGCTCCGATCTTAATGGTTATAACTCTTGCGAGACCAGCCGTACAAGAACTATCTTCGTCATTGCGGGCTAACATCTTTTGAGCCTTCTTCTTGTTGATTGAAGCACAATCTATGGAATCACGGGCAATCAATTCTATCTGTTTTGAAGATAGACGATTTATCATACTTTCATTTAAAACATCGCACAAGTGACGGGTAGGCAGTAAACAAACAGTGTCACATGGTAGTTTGAGAATATAATCACACAATTCTCGTATTCTATCGTCAAATTTGGTCGCGGAAAAATTGATTTTCCTTGATTCTAGAACTTTTGCGTCAGCGGAAATGACAACTCCTAAGCGGATTCTAGATAGCATTTCTCGATAAAATGTGTCTTGCTTTTGGCGCATATTAATCGTTAGTTCATCATAATTGAGTAAGTTTTCCCAAATATCAGGACTTCCGAGAGAATCTAGTAGCTTTTCTGCTTTCGACACAGAAACTTTGATAAATGCCGGTTCTTCACGCACGGGTGGTAATTGTAGAAGATCTCCGAATAGCAGAACATGTTTTTTGCCAAACCATCCATCGTCGACATTTGATGTATTGAAAATTTCTGTTAATCGGAGATGTATATACAAAAGAGTTATGTTCGATATCATCGACACTTCATCAATGATAATGAGACAAACAGTTTTTAATTGTTCACGAAGTGTTTTTAACACTGCATCAGAAAGTTCTTTGTACTTTGGTGTTTGACCATGTTCAACAGGCAATTGAAATAATCTATGTACTGTTAATCCGTTGATGTTGAACGCTGCTATGCCTGTTGGTGCTGTTACTGCTGTATCTTTGCCAATTATTTGCTTAACCCAACATCTGATTGTGCTTATCAAAAAGCTTTTCCCAGTACCACCTTCTCCACTCACATACAACCTTAGAACTTCATTTTCTGAATTTAGAGTTCTAGTGATCTTATCAAATATTCGTCTTTGATCCTCATTCAATTCTGAAATCATTTGAGCAATATCAGCTGTCTCCTGTTTTTCGCCAATGTCGACGAAATCTTTCATAGCATCATCAGCTTCAATCGGATTGCAACCCAACGGTATTCCATTCTCGTTAGATTGAACGCCATCGGCATTTTTTTCTTGTTCAACTATTTCAGCTGTTTCCTTTTCAACGAGCTCCTTCGCTCGATTGAAATTTTCCTCGATTTCGGCCAGCTGCTTGTGATATTGTAGAGCTTCCGTGAGCTGCGATTTAGCAGATAGAAAAGACTGTGCGTAAGTATCACATCCGTTCTTAAGCTCATCTACATCTCTCCATGGTTGAAACAGTAATAACAATGCGTAATAGTACTTTTCTGGTTGAGTATTGACATTGTTCTTGTAATGATTAATTAAATAACCTCTTTTGCGTTTCCTTAAAAATTTTCCATCATTCAATGTATAATATTCAACATCACGCTTAGGTTCAACAGATATTACGTCATACCATTCAGCGAAATCGTACAGATTTGTTCCGTTCAGCTGAATAGGCCTGGTTGGATAGTAGTAATCTACCAGACTACGACAGAAAATATCTGTGGACTCCGCATCCAGAACGGAAATTTCTTTATAAGACTTTAATTTTCTACTTCTGATTATATTTACATCTATCCATCGAATAGTTGTTGATGAATCAGTACCATATAAAGATAGTCCTAGAAGCGTATCTGCAGCTTCTGGAGCACCGCACTCCCTATTGCACAACATGCGCAGTGCAACATTCCAAAGTAGAGTTTTTAATGATTTCGTAGAATTTATTTGTTCAAAAATTTCGGTCACATAACTTTTTTCTTTTTTGGAAATGTACTTCGTGCAGTACCAAGATAATAATGAAGATATTTCTCCAATAAATTGAATATCCATATTGCCTTCCCAAGCACAAAGAATTGAAGGATTATAATCGTTAATACACGTTTCATGATCTGATCTTCTAAGATCATACAATCTGCTTTTAGATTTCAATTGTCTTCTACCAGCTAAGGAAACTGCTACATTTTTCATAATGAATGTATCGGTCACAGGAGGAGGAAAACCGAAACGGCAAGCACGAGTAGTGCGATTTTTTATTTTTCTCGTACGGATACAGTAGCTATTGTGGTTATGATTTTGGTGACTTATAACACGACGATGCAATGTCGGTGAAACGTTTCTATCGGGAATTCGGCAAGTACAATATTCCGATATAAAATTTACAACTTCTTCCATCGAAGATGTACCAAGAATCGGTGCATCCTTAATCCATATTAATAAATGAAAATGTTGAGTTCCTCTGGTTTGATATTCGCGCCTCCAAAAGTAATGAATCACTTCACCAATTGGGTTTGATTTCGAACATATAAATTTTAACATAGCCCGAAATTTATTATCCATAAACCTCGATACTGATACAGGATCAGCGGTGATTAATGAATTAACAGATTTGCGCGCCATTGAAGGGTTAACTTCACGCAGATATTGTATCAAATCTGTCCATAAATATTCGCTCGGGCTCAAAGTAAGGAACCACGTGGCTGGACCGTAATGTTGAATCATGCAATTCAAGTCTGATCTAGGCTTACGCCAAAATTGTTCTGTATTCCGTAGCTTCCCAAATATAGTATTCAGATTTCCTTCTAGTTCCCCTTTTGCTAATTGTTTGAAGTAACTACCGGCAGTATACCGCAGTCTGGCGTTAGTTGTATTCATCTTATGAAATATTCCACTACGTAATTGACGAATATTGTTGTCATTCAATGCGTAAAATAAATATTGAATATTTAGTCTATATCTTGCGTGCTTTGACATGAACTTCGACCGAAAGTATTCAAAATCGGTAAGTCGAATTGATCTGTCTTCATGTTGGCCGTTTATGCCGTGTGGATATAAATCTGGATAACATTTTAAATCCAAAAGCTTATGGTGATAAGCCAGAGGTACATCTTGAACTTTTAACATTTGATATAGCTCTGTGGCGGTTTTATTCTCTTTATCGGAATACATAGGATGGATAGTAAACTGTTCATAGTATTCATCCGACTGCGACATTTGAGTAAGCAACGCAATTTTAGTCTTACCCTCTGTTTCAACGTTCTTTATATTACCATCATCATTATCGACTTTGTTATCTTTCAAATTCAATTCTGCATCATCACAATCTCCTCGTTCGCTATGGGGATTCACTTGAACTTGAAATTGAACGTTTGAAAACGTTCCATCAAATAACGAGCTGGCAGACTCTGGTAACATGATTTCAGAGTATAGTGGGTTATTTTCTTTAAGCCAAACGAGAGCTCTAAATACTTTCCCCACATTTATTAAATTTTCCCATACAATTTTCGATTTAGTAGGAATTCCCCGCACTAGTATGAATAATTCATGATTGACATTGAGCGGAGCTGTTGCAGGACAAATTTTTTTTATAGTTTCCTCGATTGGCAACGGCAAATGAAACGATCTACCGATAGCCTTTTTATTCATTTCTCTGCGTGGCATATTTTTGTTAGCTATTGTACCCATGTTCTGAACTACTTGAAACGATTTTGCTCTTTGAATCAATAATTTCTCATACTCGTTTAGACCAGATAATGCTGCGGGAACTTCTCCTGCGACAAGATTATTCAAAATACAAGTTGGTGGTATTTTGTTTGAACGGAACTTGTTGAGACAATAGATGCAAAGATAATCAGCATCGTTACCTTGATCGCGAATTTGTTTCATTAAGTCTTTCCAGTAAGGCGACTTCAAACGAGTCTTCATGTTTGCGATGTTTACGATATCTTTTTTGAAACACAGTTTCTCACAGGATATACACGCTTTTCGTGGTGCATCCATTGATGTTTCTGTCAATAATTTGAATGCTGCGCAATGTGTGGCCATTATTGAGTCCTCGTTTAAATCAATTTCTGTGCTGGTGACTGACGTATTTGAATTCTGTTGAGCTCGCGTTGCGATGTCGCGTAATATGTTTATGTTAGTCGTATTTAAAGCTTCATCCAGGTTATTCAATTTTTCTAATGACGATTTTACGCTATAAAATAATGCTTTGACAGTTCGTACTCTTGGGTAGTGTGGCGATAAAAACTCCACAGCTACGAAAACAGATTTACAGTCCGTTGGGGGGATATAGCATGTGTGACTGTGTCCTAATTTATCATTATGAAGACGTTCTGTGCATTCATGCATTTCTGGAATTTTTTTACGAATATTACTTAAGTTACATTCATGGACATTCTGAAGAAAATGGTGGTATGTGTCGATAATATTGCTGTCGACAGGTCTACATAACAAGGTGCATTCCCATGATTTTTCACATTTCTTCAAATTACTTATAGTTAAAATATTTTCTGCTTGACCATTCTTGTTCATAACAATTGCCTCAACGAAATGTAGAGGCTGTACATACACAGTTTCTGCAAAGTAAGCCTCGGATGAGGCTGTATGTTTTTTAATAATCCCGCACAAAATGTTTATCTTGTCGTGTATCGTAGCATTGATGCATTTGGATAATTGCGTTAAGCTAACTTCAGCATTTTTTCTAATTGATTTCAATTTTTTTGATATCCTGAACATATATTTGGCCCTCACGTGTAAACACCATTTGATAATTCGCTCCGCTTCCATACGACTCTCAATTGATGATTTTGTGGGTGCTGAATTAATTTATACACGTTATTTACGATTTGCTCTTTCAACAATAACGATTCCTTTGTACCTATTTCTATTTTAACCCGTTTATGTTTCTGAGATAGTTCATTTGCTGGACGCAGCTTGCATTTTGTAAGCTCTTGGATATCCTGCGATTTCGAATATTCCACTTCTTTCAACGCGAGATGTTGCTTTTGATCCGTAAGCCGTTCAGCATCAATATTAAGGACGTATGATTTCCGTTTCAAACTTTTATGCATATCTGTGTTTTCCAAACATTTTGTTTGTCCCTCAGTGACTATGACCTTATCAATACTGAAATTGTCGCTACTTTTTTTTTCGGTTATCAAAGGCTTGTATATTATATCGTTTGTTTCTTTCTATATCAATATTTAGAGAACCAGATTCGATTCTATCAAATCTCGTTGATCCGTCATTCCTAAGTTTCGCGGCAGCCCGTTTCTCGCGCCGTTTTCGATTTACTCTGTCTTTTCGGGAGGCCCATTTTAAACGATTGGTATCGTTGTGGCCAGACGCTGCAGAATCATCGGTATTATTTAAATAATGACTAGATTCACCATTCACTTCTGTTCTTTGTTCAGCGCTGCAAACTACATGTGGTATTGTAAGGGACGTATCGGGAACTACAACAGTATTGTAACATTTGTTTTTTCTAACTTGATTTGATTCGATCGTGTACCCTAAATTAATATAATCTCTAATATCGTCTGGGATTGAAAGGAACTTCAAATCTCTATTCTAAAGACGATTCAGCTCTTGAACTTTTGATGGGGCATTTTTCAGGTTATTGTCGGAAATTGATACAGGGGACTCTTTGAATTGATTTATTTGTGTATCACTATATACGCGGTCACACCTCGATTCTCTTCGTCTGATTGTCATTGACGCGTTGTAATTCAATGGACGAATGGATTCTAGAACCTTTTTCTTACTCCTGATGTCGTTATCCTCCGAATTAATAATTGATTTTTGTTTGGTCACTTGCTTAATTGCCGTCGGTTGATGATCAACAATTTTGAGAGGGCCAATTGAGTTCATAGAGTCGACGCTCAACTCACTTTCGGTTTCACTCAGCTTAGTTTTTTTCGTGTACCTTGTGCTGTTTTTTCTGGGTCTTTGTTTTACTTGATCCTTGTATTTAATTGCACGATTTCTTGCTGTTTTTTGATGAGACTGCACCAATGAGGGAAACACGTTGTAATCTTTCAATTCCGAAGAGATTGGAAAGTGCTCTAACGTTTGATTCTCGAATATTTGTAGCAAGTGATCACGCATGACAGAAGTCAAGTATGTCAAATTATCTGGTTTCCTGCCGTGTAATATCGAAATCGCAAAAGCAATTGAAAAAACCCCACAGTCATTGCCATTTGGTTGTTGTTGCACCGTTGGAAATTCAATATTGTTGATCGGGTAGAAAGGGAATAGTTTTTCGATGAACACCTTGTGATTTCTGTGAAGTTTCCTCTTATTCATAGAATCGTAAAGATATATCTTTTCCGTATCATAATAGCACAAAACCCAATGACCACATAGGTTCGTGCGAAAATCGTCACAACTATGCAAAATCTGAATATGTTTTCGATTCGGTAACACTTCACGAATCCAGTGAGGAAACTGAACGTACCACGTGCTCTGCATATCAAATTCAGGATTTGCAGTCCTGAGCAACTCCGAAAATGTATCCATATGTCGGTCGTCTAGCCATTGGCCATTAGCGATTACATTTTCCAAAGTTGGCTCGTGTTTGATCGCCATTTTGAATTTTGATTATTTTTTTGAAATCTATAGTCGTTCGTAATATGTCTATAAAGAATATCAATTAAAGCAAATAGGCAAGAAAACTCGGCAATGTTTTCCAATAATATCAGCCGTATAACCTCGACTGATTGCTAAAGTTGCAGCACGTCTTGACAAATAAAAACAACAGATTTAAAATAAGAGTACATGAGCACACACTGTCATCCAGTATATTTATTGTATTTTTAAATGAAATATACACTCCAATCGTGCTTTATACTGGAAAAATACGCTTTCAATGTGGAAGTTTTACTCCAAAACTTGGTCCAGCAAACTCTTTAGCGCACAGCAGCTTATATTTAATCAAAACGATTACTTGAGGCGCACAGCAGCCTATTTGGTATGGCAAAACCACCACTTGAGGCGCACAGCAGCCTATTTGGTATGGCAAAGCCACGACTTGAGGCGCACAGCAGCCTATTTTATGTGATGAGATCACCGAATTATTATTGTAGAGTCTAGTCGCAATAATTTATCGATTTCACAGTAGCCGCTTCAAACTAAATTCGGCAAACTATCCACACCTGAAATGGATAAAAAATGATTATGAAAAACTTTTCGTGAACAAATCTTACTTTAACACTGCCGTTCAATATTTTCAGGACTCGTGTCAAGTGTGCTCGCAAGAAACATTTTTGCCTTTGAACGCCGAAAACTTCGCCACAAAGAAAGATAGAAAGAAAATGTAAAACACCATTAGAAGCTCATGGATTTTTTCTTTTTCACTGTGGTCGAAGGTAAACAATCAGCCTCAATAACTCTATTATTGATTGAGTCGGAAATGAAATTTTTGAGCCCAGGGACAACTATGAAAAACGGAAATTTGTTAAAAGAATTTTTTTGCGACATTTCTCTTGATTGTGCCATGACTAATAGCTAAAAAAAGATTTTCACCATAAGATTTCTAAGCTAGGTATGTCAAGCTTCGAAATGATATTTTATTCATCTCAATACGATCATTTTTCGCAAAGTTACAGCCACGCAAAAATGATGGAAAAATGTTCCGTTCCTTTAATTTTTTTGATGCGTGTAGATTAGGGCGGCTTGAAAAAAAACTTTTTTTTTTTCTTCAACCAAAATACACTCACGCCAAAGTATCCTCCATCAAGAGAATTTTGTCCAAAGATGAGCCCGATCGGAATATTTTTAGGGGTCGCGCAAGATTTTTCTAGTTTTCCCATTTGATTAACATGGGAAGGGCGTCAAGTTCCCATTCAAAAAATCGTAGCTCCGCCAATTTTATAGGTACGTTAATCTGGTTTATTTCATTTGAAAGCGCTTGAAAAACTGCTTAAAATGACGTGCGGACCTTTGTGATCCAATTGCAACTTCCGTCGATAATTTTATTTTTCCATAAATATGTTTTTCTTTTCCGGTACAGACATACCGAGTGTCGCATTTTTATTTATACTTCAGGTTTCTACGAAAAAAAAGAGTCCAATCGAATAGAAGTTCAATTAGGGTTTGAAGGAGGACATCCAAAAAAAAAATTTTCCAAAAATTCCAAAATGGCAGCGCTATGGTAGACAACATATTGGTTTAAAATGGAAACCATGTGTTTGAAAATTCTTAAAATTAATTCTCGTCAATACTTACAACTTTTGCATGAGTCATTTTTGGCTCCATAGAATTCCGCGCGGAATTAAGTCCAATCGGACTACTTTAAGGGGTCGCCTCGATTTTTTTAAATGTTTACATTTGAATAACACGGCGAAATAATTTCATTATCGAATGAACATGAATCGATGAAAATGAGCTATAACAAGATAAATTACGAATGATTGCGTTGCAGTAGGGTCACCCGAAGTTACGAACATCAAATAATAATATAAGAAGAGAGGATTAATCACAGACAAATATTATTAATTTTGATGATATTGTGGATTACATTTTTTTCACTCAGATCATGATAATAATAACAACAACAACAACAACG
>CAXAQZ010000881.1:10000-20208 GCA_963971145.1 Sussaba pulchella
TGTTTGTGTGTTTGTGTGTTTGTGTGTTTGTGTGTTTGTGTGTTTGTGTGTTTGTGTGTTTGTGTGTTTGTGTGTTTGTGTGTTTGTGTGTTTGTGTGTTTGTGTGTTTGTGTGTTTGTGTGTTTCTGTGTTTCTGTGTTTGTGTGTTTGTGTGTTTGTGTGTCTGTGTGTTTTTGTGTTTGTGTGTTTGTGTGTTTGTGTGTTTGTGTGTTTGTGTGTTTGTGTGTTTGTGTGTTTGTGTGTCTGTGTGTTTGTGTGTTTGTGTGTTTGTGTGTTTGTGTCTTTGTGTCTTTGTGTCTATGTGTCTTTGTGTCTTTGTGTCTTTGTGTCTTTGTGTCTTTGTGTCTTTGTGTGTTTGTGTGTTTGTGTGCTTGTGTGTTTGTGTGCTTGTGTGTTTGTGTGTTTGTGTGTTTGTGTGTTTGTGTGTTTGTGTGTTTGTGTGTTTGTGTGTTTGTGTGTTTGTGTGTTTGTGTGTTTGTGTGTTTGTGTGTTTGTGTGTTTGTGTGTTTGTGTGTTTGTGTGTTTGTGTGTTTGTGTGTTTGTGTGTTTGTGTGTTTGTGTGTTTGTGTGTTTGTGTGTTTGTGTGTTTGTGTGTTTGTGTGTTTGTGTGTTTGTGTGTTTGTGTGTTTGTGTGTTTGTGTGTTTGTGTGTTTGTGTGTTTGTGTGTTTGTGTGTTTGTGTGTTTGTGTGTTTGTGTGTTTGTGTGTTTGTGTGTTTGTGTGTTTGTGCGTTTGTGTGTTTGTGTGTTCGTGTGTTTGTGTGTTTGTGTGTTTGTGTGTTTGTGTGTTTGTGTGTTTGTGTGTTTGAGTGTTTGTGTGTTTGTGTGTTTGTGTGTTTGTGTGTTTGTGTGTTTGTGTGTTTGTGTGTTTGTGTGTTTGTGTGTTTGTGTGTTTGTGTGTTTGTGTGTTTGTGTGTTTGTGTGTTTGTGTGTTTGTGTGTTTGTGTGTTTGTGTGTTTGTGTGTTTGTGTGTTTGTGTGTTTGTGTGTTTGTGTGTTTGTGTGTTTGTGTGTTTGTGTGTTTGTGTGTTTGTGTGTTTGTGTGTTTGTGTGTTTGTGTGTTTGTGTGTTCGTGTGTTTGTGTGTTTGTGTGTTTGTGTGTTTGTGTGTTTGTGTGTTTGTGTGTTTGTGTGTTTGTGTGTTTGTGTGTTTGTGTGTTTGTGTGTTTGTGTGTTTGTGTGTTTGTGTGTTTGTGTGTTTGTGTGTTTGTGTGTTTGTGTGTTTGTGTGTTTGTGTGTTTGTGTGTTTGTGTGTTTGTGTGTTTGTGTGTTTGTGTGTTTGTGTGTTTGTGTGTCTGTGTGTTTGTGTGTTTGTGTGTTTGTGTGTTTGTGTGTTTGTGTGTTTGTGTGTTTGTGTGTTTGTGTGTTTGTGTGTTTGTGTGTTTGTGTGTTTGTGTGTTTGTGTGTTTGTTTGTTTGTGTGTTTGTGTGTTTGTGTGTTTGTGTGTTTCTGTGTTTGTGTGTTTGTGTGTTTGTGTGTTTGTGTGTCTGTGTGTTTTTGTGTTTGTGTGTTTGTGTGTTTGTGTGTTTGTGTGTATGTGTGTTTGTGTGTTTGTGTGTCTGTGTGTTTGTGTGTTTGTGTGTTTGTGTCTTTGTGTCTTTGTGTCTTTGTGTCTTTGTGTCTTTGTGTCTTTGTGTCTTTGTGTCTTTGTGTCTTTGTGTCTTTGTGTCTTTGTGTCTTTGTGTCTTTGTGTCTTTGTGTCTTTGTGTCTTTGTGTCTTTGTGTCTTTGTGTCTTTGTGTCTTTGTGTCTTTGTGTCTTTGTGTCTTTGTGTCTTTGTGTCTTTGTGTCTTTGTGTCTTTGTGTCTTTGTGTCTTTGTGTTTTTGTGTCTTTGTGTCTTTGTGTCTTTGAGTCTTTGTGTCTTTGTGTGTTTGTGTGTTTGTGTGTTTGTGTGTTTGTGTGTTTGTGTGTTTGCGTGTTTGTGTGTTTGTGTGTTTGTGTGTTTGTGTGTCTGTGTGTTTGTGTGTTTGTGTGTTTGTGTGTTTGTGTCTTTGTGTCTTTGTGTCTTTGTGTCTTTGTGTCTTTGTGTCTTTGTGTCTTTGTGTCTTTGTGTCTTTGTGTCTTTGTGTCTTTGTGTCTTTGTGTCTTTGTGTCTTTGTGTCTTCGTGTCTTTGTGTCTTTGTGTCTTTGCGTCTTTGTGTCTTTGTGTCTTTGTGTCTTTGTGTCTTTGTGTCTTTGTGTCTTTGTGTCTTTGTGTGTTTGTGTGTTTGTGTGTTTCGGTGTTTTCGTGTTTGTGTGTTTGTGTGTTTGTGTGTTTGTGTGTTTGTGTGTTTGTGTGTTTGTGTGTTTGTGTGTTTGTGTGTTTGTGTGTTTGTTTGTTTGTGTGTTTGTGTGTTTGTGTGTTTGTGTGTTTGTGTGTTTGTGTGTTTGTGTGTTTGTGTGTTTGTGTGTTTGTGTGTTTGTGTGTTTTTGGGTTTGTGTGTTTGTGTGTTTGTGTGTTTGTGTGTTTGTGTGTTTGTGTGTTTGTGTGTTTGTGTGTTTGTGTGTTTGTGTGTTTGCGTGTTTGTGTGTTTGTGTGTTTGTGTGTTTGTGTGTTTGTGTGTTTGTGTGTTTGTGTGTTTGTGTGTTTGTGTGTTTGTGTGTTTGTGTGTTTGTGTGTTTGTGTGTTTGTGTGTTTGTGTGTTTGTGTGTTTGTGTGTTTGTGTGTTTGTGTGTTTGTGTGTTTGTGTGTTTGTGTGTTTGTGTGTTTGTGTGTTTGTGTGTTTGTGTGTTTGTGTGTTTGTGTGTTTGTGTGTTTGTGTGTTTGTGTGCTTGTGTGTTTGTGTGTTTGTGTGTTTGTGTGTTTGTGTGTTTGTGTGTTTGTGTGTTTGTGTGTTTGTGTGTTTGTGTGTTTGTGTGTTTGTGTGTTTGTGTCTTTGTGTCTATGTGTCTTTGTGTCTTTGTGTCTTTGTGTCTTTGTGTCTTTGTGTCTTTGTGTCTTTGTGTCTTTGTGTCTTTGTGTCTTTGTGTCTTTGTGTCTTTGTGTCTTTGTGTCTTTGTGTCTTTGTGTTTTTGTGTCTTTGTGTCTTTGTGTCTTTGAGTCTTTGTGTCTTTGTGTCTTTGTGTGTTTGTGTGTTTGTGTGTTTGTGTGTTTGTGTGTTTGCGTGTTTGTGTGTTTGTGTGTTCGTGTGTTTGTGTGTTTGTTTGTTTGTGTGTTTGTGTGTTTGTGTGTTTGTGTGTTTGTGTGTTTGTGTGTTTGTGTGTTTGTGTGTTTGTGTGTTTGTGTGTTTGTGTGTTTGTGTGTTTGTGTGTTTGTGTGTTTGTGTGTTTGTGTGTTTGTGTGTTTGTGTGTTTGTGTGTCTGTGTGTTTGTGTGTTTGTGTCTTCGTGTGTTTGTGTGTTTGTGTGTTTGTGTGTTTGTGTGTCTGTGTGTTTGTGTGTTTGTGTGTTTGTGTCTTTGTGTCTTTGTGTCTTTGTGTCTTTGTGTCTTTGTGTCTTTGTGTCTTTGTGTCTTTGTGTCTTTGTGTCTTTGTGTCTTTGTGTCTTTGTGTCTTTGTGTCTTTGTGTCTTTGTGTCTTTGTGTCTTTGCGTCTTTGTGTCTTTGTGTCTTTGTGTCTTTGTGTCTTTGTGTCTTTGTGTCTTTGTGTCTTTGTGTCTTTGTGTGTTTGTGTGTTTGTTTGTTTTCGTGTTTGTGTGTTTGTGTGTTTGTGTGTTTGTGTGTTTGTGTGTTTGTGTGTTTGTGTGTTTGTGTGTTTGTGTGTTTGTGTGTTTGTTTGTTTGTGTGTTTGTGTGTTTGTGTGTTTGTGTGTTTGTGTGTTTGTGTGTTTGTGTGTTTGTGTGTTTGTGTGTTTGTGTGTTTGTGTGTTTGTGTGTTTGTGTGTTTGTGTGTTTGTGTGTTTGTGTGTTTGTGTGTTTGTGTGTTTGTGTGTTTGTGTGTTTGTGTGTTTGTGTGTTTGTGTGTTTGTGTGTTTGTGTGTTTGTGTGTTTGTGTGTTTGTTTGTTTGTGTGTTTGTGTGTTTGTGTGTTTGTGTGTTTGTGTGTTTGTGTGTTTGTGTGTTTGTGTGTTTGTGTGTTTGTGTGTTTGTGTGTTTGTGTGTTTGTGTGTTTGTGTGTTTGTGTGTTTGTGTGTTTGTGTGTTTGTGTGTTTGTGTGTTTGTGTGTTTGTGTGTTTGTGTGTTTGTGTGTTTGTGTGTTTGTGTGTTTGTGTGTTTGTGTGTTTGTGTGTTTGTGTGTTTGTGTGTTTGTGTGTTTGTGTGTTTGTGTGTTTGTGTGTTTGTGTGTTTGTGTGTTTGTGTGTTTGTGTGTTTGTGTGTTTGTGTGTTTGTGTGTTTGTGTGTTTGTGTGTTTGTGTGTTTGTGTGTTTGTGTGTTTGTGTGTTTGTGTGTTTGTGTGTTTGTGTGTTTGTGTGTTTGTGTGTTTGTGTGTTTGTGTGTTTGTGTGTTTGTGTGTTTGTGTGTTTGTGTGTTTGTGTGTTTGTGTGTTTGTGTGTTTGTGTGTTTGTGTGTTTGTGTGTTTGTGTGTTTGTGTGTTTGTGTTGTGTGTTTGTGTGTTTGTGTGTTTGTGTGTTTTTGTGTTTGTGTGTTTGTGTGTTTTTGTGTTTGTGTGTTTGTGTGTTTGTGTGTTTGTGTGTTTGTGTGTTTGTGTGTTTGTGTGTTTGTGTGTTTGTGTGTTTGTGTGTTTGTGTGTTTGTGTGTTTGTGTGTTTGTGTGTTTGTGTGTTTGTGTGTTTGTGTGTTTGTGTGTTTGTGTGTTTGTGTGTTTGTGTGTTTGTGTGTTTGTGTGTTGTGTGTTTGTGTGTTTGTGTGTTTGTGTGTTCCTGTGTTTGTGTGTTTGTGTGTTTGTGTGTTTGTGTGTTTGTGTGTTTGTGTGTTTGTGTGTTTGTGTGTTTGCGTGTTTGTGTGTTTGTGTGTTTGTGTGTTTGTGTGTTTGTGTGTTTGTGTGTTTGTGTGTTTGTGTGTTTGTGTGTTTGTGTGTTTGTGTGTTTGTGTGTTTGTGTGTTTGTGTGTTGTGTGTTTGTGTGTTTGTGTGTTTGTGTGTTTGTGTGTTTGTGTGTTTGTGTGTTTGTGTGTTTGTGTTTGTGTGTTTGTGTGTTTGTGTGTTTGTGTGTTTGTGTGTTTGTGTGTTTGTGTGTTTGTGTGTTTGTGTGGTTGTGTGTTTGTGTGGTTGTGTGTTTGTGTGTTTGTGTGTTTGTGTGTTTGTTTGTTTGTGTGTTTGTGTGTTTGTGTGTTTGTGTGTTTGTGTGTTTGTGTGTTTGTGTGTTTGTGTGTTTGTGTGTTTGTGTGTTTGTGTGTTTGTGTGTTTGTGTGTTTGTGTGTTTGTGTGTTTGTGCGTTTGTGTGTTTGTGTGTTTGTGTGTTTGTGTGTTTGTGTGTTTGTGTGCTTGTGTGTTTGTGTGTTTGTGTGTTTGTGTGTTTGTGTGTTTGTGTGTTTGTGTGTTTGTGTGTTTGTGTGTTTGTGTGTTTGTGTGTTTGTGTGTTTGTGTGTTTGTGTGTTTGTGTGTTTGTGTGTTTGTGTGTTCGTGTGTTTGTGTGTTTGTGTGTTTGTGTGTTTGTGTGTTTGTGTGTTTGTGTTTGTGTGTTTGTGTGTTTGTGTGTTTGTGTGTTTGTGTGTTTGTGTGTTTGTGTGTTTGTGTGTTTGTGTGTTTGTGTGTTTGTGTGTTTGTGTGTTTGTGTGTTTGTGTGTTTGTGTGTTTGTGTGTTTGTGTGTTTGTGTGTTTGTGTGTTTGTGTGTTTGTGTGTTTGTGTGTTTGTGTGTTTGTGTGTTTGTGTGTTTGTGTGTTTGTGTGTTTGTGTGTTTGTGTGTTTGTGTGTTTGTGTTTTTGTGTCTTTGTGTCTATGTGTCTTTGTGTCTTTGTGTCTTTGTGTCTTTGTGTCTTTGTGTCTTTGTGTCTTTGTGTGTTTGTGTGTTTGTGTGCTTGTGTGTTTGTGTGCTTGTGTGTTTGTGTGTTTGTGTGTTTGTGTGTTTGTGTGTTTGTGTGTTTGTGTGTTTGTGTGTTTGTGTGTTTGTGTGTTTGTGTGTTTGTGTGTTTGTGTGTTTGTGTGTTTGTGTGTTTGTGTGTTTGTGTGTTTGTGTGTTTGTGTGTTTGTGTGTTTGTGTGTTTGTGTGTTTGTGTGTTTGTGTGTTTGTGTGTTTGTGTGTTTGTGTGTTTGTGTGTTTGTGTGTTTGTGTGTTTGTGTGTTTGTGTGTTTGTGTGTTTGTGTGTTTGTGTGTTTGTGTGTTTGTGTGTTTGTGTGTTTGTGTGTTTGTGTGTTTGTGTGTTTGTGTTTTTGTGTGTTTGTGTGTTTGTGTGTTTGTGTGTTTGTGTGTTTGTGTGTTTGTGTGTTTGTGTGTTTGTGTGTTTGTGTGTTTGTGTGTTTGTGTGTTTGTGTGTTTGTGTGTTTGTGTGTTTGTGTGTTCGTGTGTTTGTGTGTTTGTGTGTTTGTGTGTTTGTGTGTTTGTGTGTTTGTGTGTTTGTGTGTTTGTGTGTTTGTGTGTTTGTGTGTTTGTGTGTTTTCGTGTTTGTGTGTTTGTGTGTTTGTGTGTTTGTGTGTTTGTGTGTTTGTGTGTTTGTGTGTTTGTGTGTTTGTGTGTTTGTGTGTTTGTGTGTTTGTGTGTTTGTGTGTTTGTGTGTTTGTGTGTTTGTGTGTTTGTGTGTTTGTGTTTTTGTGTGTTTGTGTGTTTGTGTGTTTGTGTGTC
This sequence comes from Sussaba pulchella, assembly GCA_963971145.1. Classification (NCBI taxonomy): domain Eukaryota; kingdom Metazoa; phylum Arthropoda; class Insecta; order Hymenoptera; family Ichneumonidae; genus Sussaba; species Sussaba pulchella. The sequence goes on from CAXAQZ010000881.1 coordinate 16,588, forward strand.
TGTGTGTTTGTGTGTTTGTGTCTTTGTGTCTTTGTGTCTTTGTGTCTTTGTGTCTTTGTGTCTTTGTGTCTTTGTGTCTTTGTGTCTTTGTGTCTTTGTGTCTTTGTGTCTTTGTGTCTTTGTGTCTTTGTGTCTTTGTGTCTTTGTGTCTTTGTGTCTTTGTGTCTTTGTGTCTTTGTGTCTTTGTGTCTTTGTGTCTTTGTGTCTTTGTGTCTTTGTGTTTTTGTGTCTTTGTGTCTTTGTGTCTTTGTGTCTTTGTGTCTTTGTGTCTTTGTGTGTTTGTGTGTTTGTGTGTTTGTGTGTTTGTGTGTTTGCGTGTTTGTGTGTTTGTGTGTTTGTGTGTTTGTGTGTTTGTTTGTTTGTGTGTTTGTGTGTTTGTGTGTTTGTGTGTTTGTGTGTTTGTGTGTTTGTGTGTTTGTGTGTTTGTGTGTTTGTGTGTTTGTGTGTTTGTGTGTTTGTGTGTTTGTGTGTTTGTGTGTTTGTGTGTTTGTGTGTTTGTGTGTTTGTGTGTTTGTGTGTTTGTGTGTTTGTGTGTTTGTGTGTTTGTGTGTTTGTGTGTTTGTGTGTTTGTGTGTTTGTGTGTTTGTGTGTTTGTGTGTTTGTGTGTTTGTGTGTTTGTGTGTTTGTGTGTTTGTGTGTTTTGTGTGTTTGTGTGTTTGTGTGTTTGTGTGTTTGTGTGTTTGTGTGTTTGTGTGTTTGTGTGTTTGTGTGTTTGTGTGTTTGTGTGTTTGTGTGTTTGTGTGTTTGTGTGTTTGTGTGTTTGTGTGTTTGTGTGTTTGTGTGTTTGTGTGTTTGTGTGTTTGTGTGTTTGTGTGTTTGTGTGTTTGTGTGTTTGTGTGTTTGTGTGTTTGTGTGTTTGTGTGTTTGTGTGTTTGTGTGTTTGTGTGTTTGTGTGTTTGTGTGTTTGTGTGTTTGTGTGTTTGTGTGTTTGTGTGTTTGTGTGTTTGTGTGTTTGTGTGTTTGTGTGTTTGTGTGTTTGTGTGTTTGTGTGTTTGTGTGTTTGTGTGTTTGTGTGTTTGTGTGTTTGTGTGTTTGTGTGTCTGTGTGTCTGTGTGTTTGTGTGTTTGTGTGTTTGTGTGTTTGTGTGTTTGTGTGTTTGTGTGTTTGTGTGTTTGTGTGTTTGTGTGTTTGTGTGTTTGTGTGTTTGTGTGTTTGTGTGTTTGTGTGTTTGTGTGTTTGTGTGTTTGTGTGTTTGTGTGTTTGTGTGTTTGTGTGTTTGTGTGTTTGTGTGTTTGTGTGTTTGTGTGTTTGCGTGTTTGTGTGTTTGTGTGTTTGTGTGTTTGTGTGTTTGTGTGTTTGTGTGTTTGTGTGTTTGTGTGTTTGTGTGTTTGTGTCTTTGTGTCTTTGTGTCTTTGTGTCTTTGTGTCTTTGTGTCTTTGTGTCTTTGTGTCTTTGTGTCTTTGTGTCTTTGTGTCTTTGTGTCTTTGTGTCTTTGTGTCTTTGTGTCTTTGTGTCTTTGTGTCTATGTGTCTTTGTGTCTTTGTGTTTTTGTGTCTTTGTGTCTTTGTGTCTTTGTGTCTTTGTGTCTTTGTGTCTTTGTGTCTTTGTGTCTTTGTGTCTTTGTGTGTTTGTGTGTTTGCGTGTTTGTGTGTTTGTGTGTTTGTGTGTTTGTGTGTTTGTTTGTTTGTGTGTTTGTGTGTTTGTGTGTTTGTGTGTTTGTGTGTTTGTGTGTTTGTGTGTTTGTGTGTTTGTGTGTTTGTGTGTTTGTGTGTTTGTGTGTTTGTGTGTTTGTGTGTTTGTGTTTTTGTGTGTTTGTGTGTTTGTGTGTTTGTGTGTTTGTGTGTTTGTGTGTTTGTGTGTTTGTGTGTTTGTGTGTTTGTGTGTTTGTGTGTTTGTGTCTTTGTGTCTTTGTGTCTTTGTGTCTTTGTGTCTTTGTGTCTTTGTGTCTTTGTGTCTTTGTGTCTTTGTGTCTTTGCGTCTTTGTGTCTTTGTGTCTTTGTGTCTTTGTGTCTTTGTGTCTTTGTGTCTTTGTGTCTTTGTGTCTTTGTGTGTTTGTGTGTTTGTGTGTTTGTGTGTTTTCGTGTTTGTGTGTTTGTGTGTTTGTGTGTTTGTGTGTTTGTGTGTTTGTGTGTTTGTGTGTTTGTGTGTTTGTGTGTTTGTGTGTTTGTGTGTTTGTGTGTTTGTGTGTTTGTGTGTTTGTGTGTTTGTGTGTTTGTGTGTTTGTGTGTTTGTGTGTTTGTGTGTTTGTGTGTTTGTGTGTTTGTGTGTTTGTGTGTTTGTGTGTTTGTGTGTTTGTGTGTTTGTGTGTTTGTGTGTTTGTGTGTTTGTGTGTCTGTGTGTTTGTGTGTTTGTGTGTTTGTGTGTTTGTGTGTTTGTGTGTTTGTGTGTTTGTGTGTTTGTGTGTTTGTGTGTTTGTGTGTTTGTGTGTTTGTGTGTTTGTGTGTTTGTGTGTTTGTGTGTTTGTGTGTTTGTTTGTTTGTGTGTTTGTGTGTTTGTGTGTTTGTGTGTTTCTGTGTTTGTGTGTTTGTGTGTTTGTGTGTTTGTGTGTCTGTGTGTTTTTGTGTTTGTGTGTTTGTGTGTTTGTGTGTTTGTGTGTATGTGTGTTTGTGTGTTTGTGTGTCTGTGTGTTTGTGTGTTTGTGTGTTTGTGTGTTTGTGTGTTTGTGTCTTTGTGTCTTTGTGTCTTTGTGTCTTTGTGTCTTTGTGTCTTTGTGTCTTTGTGTCTTTGTGTCTTTGTGTCTTTGTGTCTTTGTGTCTTTGTGTCTTTGTGTCTTTGTGTCTTTGTGTCTTTGTGTCTTTGTGTCTTTGTGTCTTTGTGTCTTTGTGTCTTTGTGTCTTTGTGTCTTTGTGTCTTTGTGTCTTTGTGTCTTTGTGTCTTTGTGTCTTTGTGTCTTTGTGTCTTTGTGTCTTTGTGTCTTTGTGTCTTTGTGTCTTTGTGTTTTTGTGTCTTTGTGTCTTTGTGTCTTTGTGTCTTTGTGTCTTTGTGTCTTTGTGTGTTTGTGTGTTTGTGTGTTTGTGTGTTTGTGTGTTTGTGTGCTTGCGTGTTTGTGTGTTTGTGTGTTTGTGTGTTTGTGTGTTTGTTTGTTTGTGTGTTTGTGTGTTTGTGTGTTTGTGTGTTTGTGTGTTTGTGTGTTTGTGTGTTTGTGTGTTTGTGTGTTTGTGTGTTTGTGTGTTTGTGTGTTTGTGTGTTTGTGTGTTTGTGTGTTTGTGTGTTTGTGTGTTTGTGTGTTTGTGTGTTTGTGTGTTTGTGTGTTTGTGTGTTTGTGTGTTTGTGTGTTTGTGTGTTTGTGTGTTTGTGTGTTTGTGTGTTTGTGTGTTTGTGTGTTTGTGTGTTTGTGTGTTTCTGTGTTTGTGTGTTTGTGTGTTTGTGTGTCTGTGTGTTTTTGTGTTTGTGTGTTTGTGTGTTTGTGTGTTTGTGTGTTTGTGTGTTTGTGTGTTTGTGCGTCTGTGTGTTTGTGTGTTTGTGTGTTTGTGTGTTTGTGTGTTTGTGTCTTTGTGTCTTTGTGTCTATGTGTCTTTGTGTCTTTGTGTCTTTGTGTCTTTGTGTCTTTGTGTCTTTGTGTCTTTGTGTCTTTGTGTCTTTGTGTCTTTGTGTCTTTGTGTCTTTGTGTCTTTGTGTTTTTGTGTCTTTGTGTCTTTGTGTCTTTGAGTCTTTGTGTCTTTGTGTCTTTGTGTGTTTGTG
>CAXAQZ010000882.1:5000-7500 GCA_963971145.1 Sussaba pulchella
AATATTTTGTTCAACGGTAAATGGCGGAAATAACTGATACTTGATTTTGTTGAAGGAATGTTTTATCTGTGATATTATATTTTGCATAAATGGATTAACAAGATTCCCACTGTACCTATCTAAAATTTTCGTAAAAATTTATTCGAGCAAAAAAATTTATTTCTAATTTGCATAAAGTCCGGAGAATCGTTGAATATTACGAAGATTCTGACGACTTTTAACGGCCCAATGCGATGCACGTGGAAATTTAAAAAATTTTCAAATAGGGATTCGTCTACTCTTCGAACCGAAATAATTGATACGAGGATAAACGCCGGGAATAACGAATGCTCGATTGAGTTAGAAGAATGCTCGTTGATTAACAAGATTCGGACCGTCCCTATAAAAGAAATTCGTGAAACCATAAACGGTCTACTTATCGACCAAACAAGATTTGCGATCGGTCTACGTGTGAATTTTAAATTCCTCTTTCGTTTTTCAGTACTAATTTTTTTTCATCAACTCATTAGAATAAATTTTAGGCCAAAATGGTTTTCGCGTTTCATGAAAAATTTTTTTTTTTTTTTCGAATTTCAGAAAAACCGATCGGTCTACGCCTGGAATAATTTTAATGTTCTTATTATTTTACAAACGAATTTTTTTTTTTTTTGGGTTTAAGAAAAAGCGGTCGATCTACGGGTGAAAAATTAAGGTTTATTCATTTCATTCCGATAGAAAAATAATTTGAAAAAAAAAATTTTTAAGCACGTTTTGATATTGATTGTTACGTTAATGCGATAAGAAGAAAGTTATGTTCTTTTACTTTTCGAAAAAGCGATCGGTCTACGCGTCGAACAACCCTGGTCGCGGTCGGTCTGCGGATGGATTATTTCCGAGTGCGATCGGTCTACGCGTCAACTCAATGTACATGCGATCGGTCTACGCAACGAACAACTCTGCCCGCGGTCGGTCTACGCGTGGATTTGAAATTCCTCTTTCGTTTTTCGATAACAATTTCTTTCATCAATTTATTAGAACAAATTTAAGGTAAAATTAATTTTCGCGTTTCATGAAAAAAAAAATTTTTTTTTTCGAATTTCAAAAAAACCGATCGGTCTACCCCTGGAATAATTTTAATGTTCTTATTATTTTACAACCAAATTTTTTTATTTCTTTTCGGGTTTAAGAAAAAGCGGTCGATCTACGGGTAAAAATTTAAGGTTTATTCATTTCATTCCGATGGAAAAATAATTTGAAAAAAAAAATTTTTAAGCACGTTTTGATATTGATTGTTACGTTAATGCGATAAGAAGGAAGTTATGTTCTTTTACTTTTCGAGAAAGCGAGTTTTTCGATACCAATTTTTTTTCATCAATTTATTAGAATAAATTTTTGGTCAAAATGGTTTTCGCGTTTCATGAAGAAAATTTTTTTTCTTTCGAATTTCAGAAAAACCGATCGGTCTACGCCTGGAATAATTTTCATGTTCTTATTATTTTACAAACGAAATTTTTTTTTTTTTTTTGGTTTCAAGAAAAAGCGGTCGATCTACGGGTAAAAAATGAAGGTTTATTTATTTCATTTCGATGAAAAAACAATTTGGAAAAAAAAAATTTTTTAACCACGTTTTGATATTGATTGTTACATTAATACGATAAGAAGAAAGTTATTTTCTTTTACTCTTCGAAAAAGCGATCGGTCTACGCGTCGAGCAACTCTGGTCGCGGTCGGTCTACGCGTGGATTATTCCCGAGTGCGATCGGTCTACGCGTCAACTCAATGTACATGCGATCGGTCTACGCGTCGAACAACTCTGGTCGCGGTCGGTCTACGCGTGGATTATTTCCGAGTGCGGTCGGTCTACGCGTCAACTCAATATACATGCGATCGGTCTACGTGTGGATTTTAAATTCCTCTTTCGTTTTTCGATATCAATTTTTTTCATCAATTCATTAGAATAAATTTTAGGTCAAATTGGTTTTCGCGTTTCATGAAAAATTTTTTTCTTCATTTTTGAATTTCAAAAAAACCGATCGGTCTACGCCTGGAATCATTTTAATATTCTTATTATTTTACAACCGAATTTTTTTTTTTTTTTTGGGTTCAAGAAAAAAAGGTCGATCTACGGGTAAAAATTTAAGGTTTATTCATTTCATTCCGATGGAAAATAATTTAAAAAAAAAAATTTTTAAGCACGTTTTGATATTGATTATTACGTTAATGCGATAAGAAGAAAGTTATGTTCTTTTACTTTTCGAGAATGCGATCGGTCTACGCGTCGAACAACTCTGGTCGCGGTCGGTCTACGCGTGGATTATTTCCGAGGGCGATCGGTCTACGCGTCAACTCAATGTACATGCGATCGGTCTACGCGTCGAACAACTCTGGTTGCGGTCGGTCTACGCGTGGATTATTCCGGAGTGCGGTCGGTCTACGCGTCAACTCAATGTACATGCGATCGGTCTACGTGTGGATTTTAAAATCCTCTTTCGTTTTTCGATACCAATTTTTTTTTATCAAT
>CAXAQZ010000882.1:20000-27500 GCA_963971145.1 Sussaba pulchella
AGAATAAATTTTTGGTCAAAATGGTTTTCGCGTTTCATGAAGAAAATTTTTTTTCTTTCGAATTTCAGAAAAACCGATCGGTCTACGCCTGGAATAATTTTCATGTTCTTATTATTTTACAAACGAAATTTTTTTTTTTTTTTTGGTTTCAAGAAAAAGCGGTCGATCTACGGGTAAAAAATGAAGGTTTATTTATTTCATTTCGATGAAAAAACAATTTGGAAAAAAAAAATTTTTTAACCACGTTTTGATATTGATTGTTACATTAATACGATAAGAAGAAAGTTATTTTCTTTTACTCTTCGAAAAAGCGATCGGTCTACGCGTCGAGCAACTCTGGTCGCGGTCGGTCTACGCGTGGATTATTCCCGAGTGCGATCGGTCTACGCGTCAACTCAATGTACATGCGATCGGTCTACGCGTCGAACAACTCTGGTCGCGGTCGGTCTACGCGTGGATTATTTCCGAGTGCGGTCGGTCTACGCGTCAACTCAATATACATGCGATCGGTCTACGTGTGGATTTTAAATTCCTCTTTCGTTTTTCGATATCAATTTTTTTCATCAATTCATTAGAATAAATTTTAGGTCAAATTGGTTTTCGCGTTTCATGAAAAATTTTTTTCTTCATTTTTGAATTTCAAAAAAACCGATCGGTCTACGCCTGGAATCATTTTAATATTCTTATTATTTTACAACCGAATTTTTTTTTTTTTTTTGGGTTCAAGAAAAAAAGGTCGATCTACGGGTAAAAATTTAAGGTTTATTCATTTCATTCCGATGGAAAATAATTTAAAAAAAAAAATTTTTAAGCACGTTTTGATATTGATTATTACGTTAATGCGATAAGAAGAAAGTTATGTTCTTTTACTTTTCGAGAATGCGATCGGTCTACGCGTCGAACAACTCTGGTCGCGGTCGGTCTACGCGTGGATTATTTCCGAGGGCGATCGGTCTACGCGTCAACTCAATGTACATGCGATCGGTCTACGCGTCGAACAACTCTGGTTGCGGTCGGTCTACGCGTGGATTATTCCGGAGTGCGGTCGGTCTACGCGTCAACTCAATGTACATGCGATCGGTCTACGTGTGGATTTTAAAATCCTCTTTCGTTTTTCGATACCAATTTTTTTTTATCAATTTATTAGAATAAATTTTAGGTCAAAATGGTTTTCGCGTTTCATGAAAGAAATTTTTTTTTTTTTCGAATTTCAGAAAAACCGATCGGTCTACGCCTGGAATAATTTTAATGTTCTTATTATTTTACAAACGAATTTTTTTTTTTTTTCTTTGGTTTCAAGAAAAAGCGGTCGATCTACGGTCGAAAAATGAAGGTTTATTTATTTCATTTCGATGAAAAAATAATTTGAAAAAAAATTTTTTAACCACGTTTTGATATTGATTGTTACGTTAATGCGATAAGAAGAAAGTTATGTTTTTTTACTTTTCGAGAAAGCGATCGGTCTACGCGTCGAACAACTCTGGTCGCGGTCGGTCTACGCGTGGATTATTCCCGAGTGCGATCGGTCTACGCGTCAACTCAATGTACATGCGATCGGTTTACGCGTCGAACAACTCTGGTCGCGGTCGGTCTACGCGTGGATTATTTCCGAGTGCGGTCGGTCTACGCGTCAACTCAATATACATGCGATCGGTCTACGTGTGGATTTTAAATTCCTCTTTCGTTTTTCGATATCAATTTTTTTCATCAATTCATTAGAATAAATTTTAGGTCAAATTTTTTTTCGCGTTTCATGAAAAAATTTTTTCTTCATTTTCGAATTTCAAAAAAACCGATCGGTCTACGCCTGGAATCATTTTAATGTTCTTATTATTTTACAACCGAATTTTTTTTTTTTTTTTTGGGTTCAAGAAAAAAAGGTCGATCTACGGGTAAAAATTTAAGGTTTATTCATTTCATTCCGATGGAAAAATAATTAAAAAAAAAAAATTTTTAAGCACGTTTCGATATTGATCGTTACGTTAATGCGATAAGAAGAAAGTTATGTTCTTTTACTTTTCGAGAATGCGATCGGTCTACGCGTCGAACAACTCTGGTCGCGGTCGGTCTACGAGTGGATTATTTCCGAGGGCGATCGGTCTACGCGTCAACCCAATGTACATGCGATCGGTCTACGCGTCGAACAACTCTGGTCGCGGTCGGTCTACGCGTGGATTATTCCCGAGTGCGGTCGGTCTACGCGTAAACTCAATGTACACGCGATCGGTCTACGTGTGGATTTTAAAATCCTCTTTCGTTTTTCGATACCAATTTTTTTTCATTAATTTATTAGAATAAATTTTAGGTCAAAATGGTTTTCGCGTTTCATGAAAGAAATTTTTTTTTTTTTCGAATTTCAGAAAAACCGATCGGTCTACGCCTGGAATAATTTTAATGTTCTTATTATTTTACAAACGAATTTTTTTTTTTTTTTGTTTGGTTTCAAGAAAAAGCGGTCGATCTACGGTCGAAAAATGAAGGTTTATTTATTTCATTTCGATGAAAAAATAATTTTTAAAAAAACTTTTTAACCACGTTTAGATATTGATTGTTACGTTAATGCGATAAGAAGAAAGTTATGTTTTTTTACTTTTCGAGAAAGCGATCGGTCTACGCGTCGAACAACTCTGGTCGCGGTCGGTCTACGCGTGGATTATTCCCGAGTGCGGTCGGTCTACGCGTCAACTCAATGTACATGCGATCGGTCTACGTGTGGATTTTAAATTCCTCTTTCGTTTTTCGATATCAATTTTTTTCATCAATCCATTAGAATAAATTTTAGGTCAAATTTTTTTTCGCGTTACATGAAAATTTTTTTTCTTCATTTTCGAATTTCAGAAAAACCGATCGGTCTACGCCTGGAATAATTTTAATGTTCTTATTATTTTACAAACGAATTTTTTTTTTTTTTTTTTTGGTTTCAAGAAAAAGCGGTCGATCTACGGTCGAAAAATGAAGGTTTATTTATTTCATTTCGATGAAAAAATAATTTGAAAAAAAATTTTTTAACCACGTTTTGATATTGATTGTCACGTCAATGCGATAAGAAGAAAGTTATGTTTTTTTACTTTTCGAGAAAGCGATCGGTCTACGCGTCGAACAACTCTGGTCGCGGTCGGTCTACGCGTGGATTATTCCCGAGTGCGATCGGTCTACGCGTCAACTCAATGTACATGCGATCGGTCTACGCGTCGAACAACTCTGGTCGCGGTCGGTCTACGCGTGGATTATTTCCGAGTGCGGTCGGTCTACGCGTCAACTCAATATACATGCGATCGGTCTACGTGTGGATTTCAAATTACTCTTTCGTTTTTCGATATCAATTTTTTTCATCAATTCATTAGAATAAATTTTAGGTCAAATTTTTTTTCGCGTTTCATGAAAAATTTTTTTCTTCATTTTCGAATTTCAAAAAAACCGATCGGTCTACGCCTGGAATCATTTTAATGTTCTTATTATTTTACAACCGAATTTTTTTTTTTTTTTTTGGGTTCAAGAAAAAAAGGTCGATCTACGGGTAAAAATTTAAGGTTTATTCATTTTATTCCGATGGAAAAATAATTTTAAAAAAAAAATTTTTAAGCACGTTTTGATATTGATCGTTGCGTTAATGCGATAAGAAGAAAGTTATGTTCTTTTACTTTTCGAGAATGCGATCGGTCTACGCGTCGAACAACTCTGGTCGCGGTCGGTCTACGCGTGGATTATTTCCGAGGGCGATCGGTCTACGCGTCAACCCAATGTACATGCGATCGGTCTACGCGTCGAACAACCCTGGTCGCGGTCGGTCTACGCGTGGATTATTCCCGAGTGCGGTCGGTCTACGCGTAAACTCAATGTACATGCGATCGGTCTACGTGTGGATTTTAAAATCCTCTTTCGTTTTTCGATACCAATTTTTTTCATCAATTTATTAGAATAAATTTTAGGTCAAAATGGTTTTCGCGTTTCATGAAAAAAATTTTTTTTTTTTTCGAATTTCAGAAAAACCGATCGGTCTACGCCTGGAATAATTTTAATGTTCTTATTATTTTACAAACGAATTTTTTTTTTTTTTTTTTTGGTTTCAAGAAAAAGCGGTCGATCTACGGTCGAAAAATGAAGTTTTATTTATTTCATTTCGATGAAAAAATTATTTGAAAAAAAATTTTTTAACCACGTTTTGATATTGATTGTCACGTTAATGCGATAAGAAGAAAGTTATGTTTTTTTACTTTTCGAGAAAGCGATCGGTCTACGCGTCGAACAACTCTGGTCGCGGTCGGTCTACGCGTGGATTATTCCCGAGTGCGATCGGTCTACGCGTCAACTCAATGTACATGCGATCGGTCTACGCGTCGAACAACTCTGGTCGCGGTCGGTCTACGCGTGGATTATTTCCGAGTGCGGTCGGTCTACGCGTCAACTCAATATACATGCGATCGGTCTACGTGTGGATTTTAAATTCCTCTTTCCTTTTTCGATATCAATTTTTTTCATCAATTCATTAGAATAAATTTTAGGTCAAATTTTTTTTCGCGTTTCATGAAAAATTTTTTTCTTCATTTTCGAATTTCAAAAAAACCGATCGGTCTACGCCTGGAATCATTTTAATGTTCTTATTATTTTACAACCGAATTTTTTTTTTTTTTTTGGGTTTAAGAAAAAAAGGTCGATCCACGGGTAAAAATTTAAGGTTTATTCATTTCATTCCGATGGAAAAATAATTTAAAAAAAAAAATTTTTAAGCACGTTTTGATATTGATCGTTACGTTAATGCGATAAGAAGAAAGTTATGTTCTTTTACTTTTCGAGAATGCGATCGGTCTACGCGTCGAACACCTCTGGTCGCGGTCGGTCTACGCGTGGATTATTTCCGAGGGCGATCGGTCTACGCGTCAACCCAATGTACATGCGATCGGTCTACGCGTCGAACAACTCTGGTCGCGGTCGGTCTACGCGTGGATTATTCCCGAGTGCGGTCGGTCTACGCGTCAACTCAATGTACATGCGATCGGTCTACGTGTGGATTTTAAAATCCTCTTTCGTTTTTCGATACCAATTTTTTTTCATCAATTTATTAGAATAAATTTTAGGTCAAAGTGGTTTTCGCGTTTCATGAAAGAAATTTTTTTTTTTTTCGAATTTCAGAAAAACCGATCGGTCTACGCCTGGAATAATTTTAATGTTCTTATTATTTTACAAACGAATTTTTTTTTTTTTTTTTTGGTTTCAAGAAAAAGCGGTCGATCTACGGTCGAAAAATGAAGGTTTATTTATTTCATTTCGATGAAAAAATTATTTGAAAAAAAATTTTTTAACCACGTTTTGATATTGATTGTTACGTTAGTGCGATAAGAAGAAAGTTATGTTTTTTTACTTTTCGAGAAAGCGATCGGTCTACGCGTCGAACAACTCTGGTCGCGGTCGGTCTACGCGTGGATTATTCCCGAGTGCGATCGGTCTACGCGTCAACTCAATGTACATGCGATCGGTCTACGCGTCGAACAACTCTGGTCGCGGTCGGTCTACGCGTGGATTATTTCCGAGTGCGGTCGGTCTACGCGTCAACTTAATATACATGCAATCGGTCTACGTGTGGATTTTAAATTCCTCTTTCGTTTTTCGATATCAATTTTTTTCATCAATTCATTAGAATAAATTTTAGGTCAAATTTTTTTTCGCGTTTCATGAAAAATTTTTTTCTTCATTTTCGAATTTCAAAAAAACCGATCGGTCTACGCCTGGAATCATTTTAATGTTCTTATTATTTTACAACCGAATTTTTTTTTTTTTTTTTGGGTTCAAGAAAAAAAGGTCGATCTACGGGTAAAAATTTAAGGTTTATTCATTTCATTCCGATGGAAAAATAATTTAAAAAAAAAAATTTTTAAGCACGTTTTGATATTGATCGTTACGTTAATGCGATAAGAAGAAAGTTATGTTCTTTTACTTTTCGAGAATGCGATCGGTCTACGCGTCGAACAACTCTGGTCGCGGTCGGTCTACGAGTGGATTATTTCCGAGGGCGATCGGTCTACGCGTCAACCCAATGTACATGCGATCGGTCTACGCGTCGAACAACTCTGGTCGCGGTCGGTCTACGCGTGGATTATTCCCGAGTGCGGTCGGTCTACGCGTAAACTCAATGTACATGCGATCGGTCTACGTGTGGATTTTAAAATCCTCTTTCGTTTTTCGATACCAATTTTTTTTCATTAATTTATTAGAATAAATTTTAGGTCAAAATGGTTTTCGCGTTTCATGAAAGAAATTTTTTTTTTTTCGAATTTCAGAAAAACCGATCGGTCTACGCCTGGAATAATTTTAATGTTCTTATTATTTTACAAACGAATTTTTTTTTTTTTTTGTTTGGTTTTAAGAAAAAGCGGTCGATCTACGGTCGAAAAATGAAGGTTTATTTATTTCATTTCGATGAAAAAATAATTTTTAAAAAAACTTTTTAACCACGTTTCGATATTGATTGTTACGTTAATGCGATAAGAAGAAAGTTATGTTTTTTTACTTTTCGAGAAAGCGATCGGTCTACGCGTCGAACAACTCTGGTCGCGGTCGGTCTACGCGTGGATTATTCCCGAGTGCGGTCGGTCTACGCGTCAACTCAATGTACATGCGATCGGTCTACGCGTCGAACAACTCCGGTCGCGGTCGGTCTACGCGTGGATTATTTTCGAGTGCGGTCGGTCTACGCGTCAACTCAATGTACATGCGATCGGTCTACGTGTGGATTCAAAATTCACTTATCGTTGATCGGTTTTTATTGTCAAAACAAACTTTTTCGATTCAATTACAATTCATAACGTTGTTCACGTTTAACAAGAATTTTTGAATTTTTAGAATTTTATAAACGAGCGATCGGTCTACGCGTCAAATTTTATTCATCGTTATTCGATAAATTAATATAGTCGACTTTATCAATCTTACTTTCCATACTGTTTATATAAGATTCTATCTTTTTCGCATAAATTGAATCATTAAAAATTTGAAATAGACGGTAATTATTTTTTTTTGTTTTTTGAGCAATTAGATTCGGAAAAATTTTGGTAAAATCAAATATATATATAAATGATGACTTATCATGTTTAAAATGTTATAACCTTGTAGCGACGATTCCATCATTTCATTACTCCATTTCCAACGAGGCGAACATTTTCGTGTTTTTGACGCCCGTTTTTTTTTCTAAGTCCGAGCGCACGGAGCCCGTCCGGGCCGTTCAACGCTAGTACGGCCGCCCTGCGCCCCATGTATAAGCCGTCGTTCGCCGAACCGCAGGCGCCCCAGCTCGGTACTATAAGAGGAGTCGAGGCGACGGTTCGGTCACCGCTTACCGTCCGATCATCGGTTACATACTATAACTCAGCATTACCACGAGTCGGCGTCTATGACCAAATGGCTCTTACGTGGTACCGCTACGGCGATGAAAGTTTTTCAACACGAGTTGTTAATAAACTTATACCGAGCATCGACTCACCCTGTTCCGGGCGAGAATATCAATATGAA
>CAXAQZ010000882.1:30000-31289 GCA_963971145.1 Sussaba pulchella
TTTAAGCGAGACGAGATTGCGAAATTATCATTGGTACAACGATTAAGGTAACACACGCTGGGCGAAGCTGGGTTGTAAGCACAAATTTAAACCGCGATCGTATTTGTCGCTGTGCTTGCTCCATCTGCTACCGTTATGTGCGATATGTAAGCTTTTTCAACCGATGTACATAATTTCTGATGCATCTCGCTTATATTCGAACGAGGCAATCATAATAATACAACCACGCCTTTACAAGCGTGTTGTAATGAGAGCCCTCCGAAATTCGTCGCAACGTTTTCGTGGCAACCTATATCGCGTTGGGAAGCGATTCCATTAACGATGACAATAAGATAAAATATGTTTGTAACGTACAAAAGCGTGTTTCATACGTGTCACTCGATAACTTTAAGTTACTCACGCAAACGTGCGGGGTAGCGACAAAAAAGTAGACGAGAAAGGTTGACATTTGTTTTTCGCGTACGTTATCGATCAAAGATATTAACAATTGTTATCGATTTAAAATGGAGGATCTCCGCGAAGAGGTCAGCGCTCGTCGCTTCAAGCGTCGTGTCGTTGTCCAAGGTTTTTAAATGAAATAACGCCCGAATATAAACGTTAATTAAATTATTTTTAATATTTAATTTAGACGATTTCGTTGTCGTACGAATCACGCAACGATTATTTATTTAATCGTTGACGTTCAAACGACTCGCAAGTCGTGCCTTCCGGGGTGGGCTTGCGAAACATCTTGTCGGTTAACGGATCGTTCCCAAAAGTGTGATATCCGATCACGGGAATTTTCCGTGTCACCCGTCGAGTTTGTGCAATATTGAGTTATTAATGGAACTTAACAAACAAATTTTATATGATTACCCTGAACGGTGGATCACTTGGCTCGTGGGTCGATGAAGAACGCAGCTAATTGCGCGTCAACTTGTGAACTGCAGGACACATGAACATCGACATTTCGAACGCACATTGCGGTCCACGGATACAATTCCCGGACCACGCCTGGCTGAGGGTCGTTTTGCATAAAACAAACTGCTTATTACGAGCGATATGTGAACGTTCGTCGACTAATCGCGCGCTTTCGAGCGGGCATGTGTCGGCGTCGTTTGAAATAAATTTCTTCGGTGGATCGTTACAAGGAAAGTAGAATTAAAAATCACTTTTGCTATAAACGGGCGAAGGACTTTAACGTCCGATCCCGTTAAGCTTAAAAAAAGTTTTCTTTCTCATCCTTACGCGTGATACCGTTGAGCGGTGTGATACAACGAGCCCCCGTCAATAAATATATATCGCTTTGT
>CAXAQZ010000883.1:0-110000 GCA_963971145.1 Sussaba pulchella
AAAGTTGTGAAAAAACTCCTAAAATATTATGGTTTGAGCATTCAAAGAAATGTAAATAGTGATGAAAATGTAAAAAAAGAGATACTGGATACTTTTTATCATATTTTTTAAACAAAGGAAGAGCCGAATCACGAATTCTGGCCGGCTCAACCCGAAAGCTGGTGCAAATGGCAGAAAGCAATCGCCTTAAATAACAATTTAAAATTGGAAGATCGTTTATCGTTACTTGACGAACATATCAAACACCCCAACAGCACTTAATACTGCAGAAACATGGTATTAATATTGTTACGTCGGTAAACACTCGTTTTATAATATGAATAATTTCAACACTGAGTCTGAGTTTTAACAGACGTTTATTTCAATATTGCGACGTGCAGAGCTTCCGCTCCGTTTACAGGTTAATAAGACTGACTGCCTAAGACTAGTCGGGAGGCAGCTTATATAGGGAAAAGTGTGGGAAAATGAGGATAGTGGGGAGGATTCGGGAGGTTTTCGGGAATAGTCTGGACGGTGGGGGCGATTGGGCAGACATTCCAAGACAGCAGCTGCAAGCGGATAGCGCAGCGGCGGCTGGCTTCAAAAATCAGAAGAATTATGAGTTCTTGGAAAAGCAGCTGCTTTGGGTATGAGGAGAAGAATTTACATGGGTTTGGGGTCTGGAAAAGTCCTTTGGTTAATCGGTTGGAAACTACTCAGGATAGAAAAGTTATGGGTTCCGGGAAAAGCAGATGCAAGGGAAAGGAATCTATTTGGGTTTGGAATTCGAGAGGATTCCTGGAAATGGATGGCGAGGCGGGCGGCAGAACGTGGGAAAGTGAAGAAATGGTAGGGGAGTGCGTTACAATATCGTTCTGTAAGATCGGAATATTGTTAGCAACGTCGCTTCAGCGTTCCTACAATGGCGCTATGTCCCACTCTTGTAACATTGCAGTAAAAGGTGCTGCAGCGTTGCAGTGAAAGTTGTTGTAACGCTGCATGCAAAATGACCGCAGTGATCTCGCAACATTTAAACAATGCCGTGGTAAGATCAGACTACCTTGCTACCCTAAAATCAATTTCAGCAAGGTAGTAAGGATATTGTCCTTTCGATTATTTTATTAGAAATGAAAATCACACTATTTTGTAATCTCCATTTCATTAGTAAATATAAAGATCATTTAAGGTGGCAAACATTGTCAATCAATTTTGTTTGATAGATCGAATTCCGCGAATTTTTTGTTATTCATTTTTTTTTTTTTTTCTCTGTCAGGAAAGAAATACAGGCGTACGAGTTGAGTGACACATTATATCGGAGTTACGACTTTGATTTCGACGAGTTTCACATTTGGTTTTTTCTTTGGTACGAAATGCGCGACTTTGCACCATCTCCCGCCTCCCAACTTCGAGTTTTACTCTTGACTATTTTGTTGGAGTAGCCGTTCTTCCCCACGAATGCGCCGAGTCTTGGCTTGAGCCAACCATTTTGCCACACTACCCTTTATTTGAATATCTGTTGCCGTGGGTGCACACATCAGATGCACAACTTCTGGAAATATAAGAGAAAACATGATTAATTTTTTTAAAGAATTTTTCGAAAGTACCTATTACGTTTAAGAGTAACGTCAATTACGTTAAAAAATAACTGATGCAGAAAACATTTCATAAAAACTATAAAAGTGGGGAAAAAACATATCAGCCTCCTTGTTTAAATCAGACATTATGTTTCTGTCCATTTTAATAGTGTTTCATCTGACATTTTCAGCACGGATAGTCAGCAATCGCTCTTACTTTTAACCAATTTCTCCGTGTCCAAACTCTTGAAAGGTTTTTTTTTCGCCCATCATAGGAATACAATTCAGCGAGAGAGTTCGTCCATAATTTTGCCATTACTCTGCAGACAACTGGGTTGACCTCTTGGCCTCCAACTTTCCGCAGAATATTGATCTGCACGACAAGCATACATGAGATGTTTCGGAATGACGTATGTGATTTTGGCATAGCGCTTTAATTCGAACGAGTCAAAACCCTCTTATTTTTGAAAATAGTCAATTTTTTCTTCACTTTGGGGTGACTCAAGAAGCCCTGATTTGTTCCGAAATTTTCCCGGCACCTCTTTGCCTTCAAAAAATTCGAAGAAATATTCATCAGAGAAATCAGGCATTTAGACGTTTTTAAAATAAATATAGATTTTTTCTTGGATTCACTATTCAAAAACTTGAGTTTCGATATAATTCTGGAATGAGATGTTCATTGCTAATATTCCTTTCTTAACTTTTAATTTTCGAAACTGATAAAAATCAATAAAACATCAAAGAAAACATTTCAAAATAAACTTGTCTCAAAATATTAAACAATAAACTTATTGTTTTATCGTTTTCATGTTCGAAATGAAATTGAAAGATTAATTATTCTTCTGAAAAAGCGTCATCTGGACTTTTTTTGGGTTTAAGATAAACTTTTTTGCTTTTAAACAATAAGTATTAGCAATAGAAATCTCATTCTAAAATTATAAAGGAACACCCTTCATTCACACCAAATACAAGAAAAAAATATTCATTTCAAAAATGTTCAAATGCCTGATTTTTCTAATACTTAATTTTCTAATTCTTTTACGGCGGAGGGGTAGTGGGAAAATTTCGGAAAAAATTAGGGGATATTTCAGGGTTACCACGAGCTGAAGTAAATAATGGCGGCTATTTTTGAGAATGTAAGGGCTTTGAGCATCGAATTAAATTGTCCTGCCCCATTACATTAACGAATGAATACTCACTATTTTGTTCTGAAATTCTTTTCTCTTCAATTTTGTTTCGAACACTCTCAATTCCTCTTCGTATCGAAGGGGCAAGTCGATGTCTTCGTCTCCATCGTTTGGAAGTGCAATGTCGTTTGTGTCTGATTTTTCTTGCAGTTTGGACACGCTCTTTTCTATCGCTTTTACTTTGTGTGAAATTTCTGTCAATTTATTGACAGTGAATATTTGAAACTCATTGTTGTGCCGGCGCACCGCGCGACCGATAGGGAGCAGGTGGGAAGGCACTTTAACAATTATTTATTTATTTTTTACGTAGGTATCTACCGTAAAAGATTAGAATCCACGTAGATCAGTGAACAAATTGGTTTATTTAGTTATATTTATCGGTTAATACAGGGTTTACACAATGCTTTATTTACGTTATCCCGACCGGACCGCGACTCGAATTGGCATATGCCTAGACACCATCCCTTGGTGTAATTCGACGGTCCGGGAGTCTCCTGCTGAAGGCAGATGGCTCCTTCTCGATGCAAGACAAGACTGCCACTTGGTTGGTAGCTGGGTCTCCCATTACGACTTTCAACCAAGGGTTCAATAATCTAATCGTCTATATTAACAAAATGTGTACGGTGTGAAGTGCTGACTACCCGTCAGCATTCGAGGGTTCAGTGACTGTTCGCGTCAGCTGCTGACGGGCAGCCGCTCATTGCACTCAGTCACTGCCCTCGCTTTCGACATTCTCCGGGAATGTCGAAAGTTGCAAATATTTCCTTAGTTTTTTATGATGAGTTTTGGCGGCACAACACCCCTTCCCCCTAAAAAGTAAAAATTTATTTTGAAGAAATTAATTTTTACTCTGATTATTAATTTACTCCAATTCTCATTCTTCTCATCGGCCGTTCCTACGCCGTCCTTAGGGGGGGGGGGGTAACGTGAGTAGTGCCGGGCCAGCTGTTAAAAGAGAGTTTCTTGCCCTCACCTCTACCTCATTCTCGTTACCACGCAGTTCTCTGGCGACCCAGTGGCCCCGAGACTTACCGATACCGTCGTGGTCGGAGACGTCGTGGAATTCTGCTGACGTCGATATAACAAGAGATAAGCTATGGCACAGTCCAGAGCTGCTAACGTTAACGTAATGATTTCGGTTACAAAACTACTATTAGGGATCGGAGTGTACGACTTGTTCTCGACTTCGGACAGAGTGAGGTTCCCAACATCAGATCGCCGAAACCTCGGGCGGTTACAACGCAGCTACCTGTCAAAGCCAGAATGCCTGTCGATATAAATTTTCGCGTTATCCGCTACGTTTATCCTCTATAGTTTTTCCCGTTCTCTGTAGTTTTTTTTTTTTTTTTTTTTGCTTTCTCGGACGTTCCGCGGGTATGGGGTTGAACTTCCTCCTCCCCACCGTGTCTCTTCGGCCCTTGTCGGACCGTGGGAGGGGGTTGAAGGGCCCCTGCGCGATTCTCCCGTCGAGGAGAGGGTGGGCATAGCTGCTGCCCGAGTTCTTCACGGTTCCCTTGCCGATGTCTCCGTCGCTCGCATGCGACGTATGGAACTTGCTGTCTCTTACGCTTCCGTACTGGTTGCGGGTGTAAGCCCCCTCGTTTCTCTTGGTTGGCGTAAAGATGACGCCGTCCTTTTCGCTCTTGCGCGGCGTGAGCTTCTCGCCGTCTCCCTCGCCGTTCCGTGGCGTGTGGGTGTTGTCCTCGTTGTCGCCATTGCGTGGCGTGAGCGTCTCGCCGTCTTCGTCGCTCCTGCGCGATGTAGGCGTTTCGCCGTTTCTGTTGCCTTTGCGCGACGTGTGGTCGTTCGTGCTGGCCCCACTCTTTCCGTCGGCTTCTTGAACGGGTGGTAGTGGGTCAGCCACGTAGGGAGCTGTGTCGTGCTGACCAGCTTCGTCCCTGTCGCGGTGAGCGTTTCTCGCTTTTTCCTCTGCCGGGGCTCCTACCGCTGCGCGTTTGCGGCTTGGAGCATCGGCATCTGCGTTTTGCTTTCCTGCTTCACGATTTTTAGCACAATCGTGACGTTTCACTCTACGAGTGATAGGTATGGGTGTCTTATGTTTCCCCTCGGCGACGATGGGAGCGGTCGTGTGTAACTCTACGACGCCAACGAATTTATTCCTTACTTTTTTTCGTGCGTTCGTCTTATGATGCGGGGGTGGCTCCTCCTTCGGCCCTCCATCGATTAGTGGCATCTTATGGCCGTACATCTTTATCATCTCGCCTCCGAAGATGTCAACTTTATGCTTTTTGATAAAGTCGATACCTAGTAGCCCATCTACTTGCAACGGTACGTCTTCCGTCACAACGTAAAAAGGGTGCTTAACTATGACTGCGGGTAGACCGAGGGCCAGTAACACGACGCCTCTCGGTCTAAGCTTTTGGCCCGATATACCTTTAAGCTCGACGTTGCAGTCCTCAATCACAGTTTCGGGCAGCAGTCTGCTAGCTTTGATTACGCAGCACTGCGCTCCCGTATCGGCCTTTAGTGTCAGCTGCCTTTTGATGGCATCCGCTGACTCGATAACGAAATCATTCATTGCGCTGCTGCCGGTCAGTGTGACGTGTAGCGTTTGCAGGGGGGGTGGAAGCGCTCTTGCTGACAGCGTGAGTACGCTCAAGGTTCCTATGGTCTTTCTCTCTGCTACCCCCGTATCAGCGTTTGATGGGTGCTTCCGTTCACCCCCTTGTCCGTCGTCGTCCCTTCCCTCGTCGGATTGCGACTTCCCGTCGTCGCTCTCGCTGTTTCTTCGTCGGTTTCGCCGACGCTTTCTGCAGTCTTGGTAGCCATGTCCTGTCCTTTTGCAGTTCCCACAGTAGAGCTCGATCTGGTTTATGGCCTTGACTGCCTGCGGTAGAATTGTATGCTTGGGTTTCTGCATACAGTCTCGTTTTAGATGCCCTGGCTTGCCGCAGTTGTAACAGGTTCGTTCCTCTCCGACCTCGGGTTGCGTCGATGCCGATTTTCTTCGGGATTCGCCTTGTGACGCCGCGGACCCTCTTGGCTGGATCGCTGCGTCAATTTCAATGGCTGCTACCACAGCCTCGTGAAGGGTTGCGCAATTTCTCGCCCTCACGAGCACCTGAACCTGCCCCGTTAGGCCGTTCTCGAATGTGGCCTGTGCGTATTGCCTGGTCGACTCCTCCACTGCTCGCGCGTCTCGTTCGGATGGGGCTTTATCCGTAGCTTTATCCACCAGCTGAGACGTGATGGCCTCTGCCCGTGACGCGTATGCAGCAACGCTTTCGTTCTGCCCTTGCCACAACGAGTTGAGTTCCATCGAGAGGGCTGACAGCGACTTTTTCTGGCCGTATAGCGCCTCGAGCTCCGAACGGAGCTCCGCAAACGTAAGGATATTTTTATGGGTCAAATCCAAGGCTGCTCTCCCCCCGATCTGGCTCGCGAGGATCATCTCCAGTAGTGCCCCGTGCTCCTCGTACTCCACACGTCGGCATACCGCGTCGCAGGACCGGAGGAAAATCCGCAACTCGTCGGCGGAATCCCCGTCGAACGTGCGGACGTATTTGAGTGCGTGCGCGAGGGGCATTATTCCCGGACGCCGGTGCCGGGGTGGCTCCGGGACCTGTTGAGGATTTCCCCCGGCCCGGAGTCTTTGCAGCTCCTCATTCATCTCCCTCATCTGCGTCCGCATCTCCCTTATCAGTTCATACGGGTCACTGTCGACGTCACGGAGGGTTGCTGCGGTGCTTCCCCGCCCTGGCGGTCCTACCTGCGTTAGTCTGGCCCGGCGCCGGTCGAGCTCTCGCTGCAGGGAAGCGATCGCATCCCGCTCGTCGCGCTGTCCTCCCTGATTCAGGGGTGTTGGCGGCCGTGTGGCCCGTGGTGAGGGAATGGGTGCTCTACCCTGCGTTCGCTGGGGGTGCCCTGCCGGTGCCTGTGTCCGAACCGGTGGCGGGAGACCTGCCCTCCTTGCCATGGCCGCTATGTTGGCTTCCACCATTTGGCTCGAGACGGGCCGGGAGAATATGTCGAGGGGCTCGCCCTCCTCGCTTTCCGAGTCGCTACAATACACGAACGTCGTCCCTCGCTGATGGTTCGCCCGGCCGTGCTCCTCAGGATTCCTCGTGGGAGTGACTTGCTCGTCAACAGCTTGCTGAATCTGGGAGGAGGATAAACTCCCCAAAGCTCGACTCGCTTGTTCAGATATGTCCAGGAGCGCGGCCGCCAGGCCGACAAAAGCCTCAGCTCCTAACGCCGGGCGCTGCGAGGTTCCTTGGCGATCCTCCGGGCTCGGGATAGAGCGTTTGTCGTGCGGCATTGTTTTTTTTTGTTGAAATCTAACCCTTTTTTGCAACAACTACTATCGCGGACGCGGGACTACTGGCTTTGACTCTTAGTAATTACGTTAAATAACCGTCACTTACGGGTCGATGTTCCCTGTTGCCGTCCTTCGTCCGTGGTTATCGGTGAAGCTGCTCCTCTTCGTCCTGCAAATCCTTGGTCCCTTCCCTAGCTGGTTCTGCGTCGTCGGATGGCCCGATGTCCTCGTCCTCCACAGGTCGTAGCTCCTTGGCAAGGTTCCCTCGCGATAACGCCGACGTCTGCGTGTCGGGTTTCGCTCGGTCTGCGACGTGAGGCCAATGCTCGCTTCACTCGCTCTGTTGTTGACCGTAACTGACCAACGTTAAGTTATCACTGAAACTACTCGGTAGATCCCACCGCTGCCACCAAATGTTGTGCCGGCGCACCGCGCGACCGATAGGGAGCAGGTGGGAAGGCACTTTAACAATTATTTATTTATTTTTTACGTAGGTATCTACCGTAAAAGATTAGAATCCACGTAGATCAGTGAACAAATTGGTTTATTTAGTTATATTTATCGGTTAATACAGGGTTTACACAATGCTTTATTTACGTTATCCCGACCGGACCGCGACTCGAATTGGCATACGCCTAGACACCATCCCTTGGTGTAATTCGACGGTCCGGGAGTCTCCTGCTGAAGGCAGATGGCTCCTTCTCGATGCAAGACAAGACTGCCACTTGGTTGGTAGCTGGGTCTCCCATTACGACTTTCAACCAAGGGTTCAATAATCTAATCGTCTATATTAACAAAATGTGTACGCTGTGAAGTGCTGACTACCCGTCAGCATTCGAGGGTTCAGTGACTGTTCGCGTCAGCTGCTGACGGGCAGCCGCTCATTGCACTCAGTCACTGCCCTCGCTTTCGACATTCTCCGGGAATGTCGAAAGTTGCAAATATTTCCTTAGTTTTTTATGATGAGTTTTGGCGGCACAACATCATCTAGAAAACCAAGAAATTTAATTAGAAGAATAAATCAATCTCGATTCAGCTTATAATTCAAATTCAAAGAATATTACCATTGTAACTTCTCTGATTGAAGTTATTATTGTTATCATTATTTATTTCGGTAGAGATTTGTTCTACTGGTAATGATGATAGAGGTACACGAGTCGTTACAGGTGTATCTGAACGAGCCCGAGTTTCTGTTGGAATAGTTGAGGAAAATAGGTCCAAAACGTATGGTGGAGACTCGATGGCTTGCGATGATTTCTTTACATTTTTCCCTGCAATCGATTATTTTTATAGCAGTCCCTCTAATTGTTAAGTAAAGCTAGATGATACTACCTTTTTGTCCTTCCGGTTTATGTGCTTGATTTCGTTTTCCACGATCATTCTCAGCACGTTCTGCGGTGCTCTCACTGCTGCTGGTATCGCTGCTGAATCGTTTACGAGCTCTCTTGCGTCGTTTTTCTTTGGCGTCAATCCATTCCTGGATGCTGTTTGTCAAGTCCGTATCATCCAAGTCGGACGTCTCTCCCGCCTGAATTAGTTTGTCCAGGGCTTTCATATAGGTATCTGTAAATAAGGATGGATTCAACAGTCTTATGAAGTAACTGCTACACTGTACTTATTACGAATGTCTATTATATCTCAAATTTGCCGACATTCCACTTTTATTTAATGTAGCCCGAGTGAAAATGAACGTATATAAACATATATAATTGTATATTATTGATCATATACAATTGTATAGAAAAATTGGCCCGATCGAATTTTATATTTTTGTATATAAACGTATACACTTATATACAAATATACAGTTATATACGATAATATATGAATATTGGAATATATACACTACCGCTCACAATTATCAGGACACTAACCACCCGCGCTGCCAGAAATCACTCCTGTCTTTGAACGACGACAACTCCACGAGAAAAATTGCTATAATTTCTTTTTTTACCGTTAGAAAGCCTATGATATTCTGAATTCAATGATCTCTATTTGATAATACTGCCGCAATAAAGTACCGAGATTGAATGTGAAAATCATTGAAAAAAAATTAAGATTTTTGCGAAATTTTCTTCGTCATCTTCAACTCGCTGCCAAACCTAGAAAAAAATTTTCACACATCCAAAATTTGGTATCGCTAATCGTCGCAGTCTTACCTTTATTTAAAGCCCAAAAAACATGAAAAATCTCAACGGGTTCTTGAGTAATTAGAAAAATTGTACAGGCGCGCATCATTCATCGTCATGATAAAAATCGTTCAACCTTCGATTCAAGAAGACAAAAATTCAGGCTAATGAACAAGCTGTAAATTATCTAAATCCGACTATTTTTCGCGGAGATACAGATGCCTGAAATTTCGACAAATTTCGACTGTTCTCAAGTGGTCCTTTAATTTTTTTGATGAGTGTAGATCCGATAATAATTTTCGACGAAAAAAAAAATCGCAAAAATACCTTCTTCCCAGAGCTCGTTACAGTGGCTTGCTCCCGTGAAAATTTCGGTTCACATGGAGGAGCAAGTTGATGCTGAAAAAATGCTTGAACCGGAAAATCTGAAAAGATTCCCTGGTGGTCGATGGTTTTCACATTGGTAAAACCAGTGACCTGCAAAAAATGTAATAGATTCGGAAAGGAAGGTTATCACGACATTTTCTATGTAATTCCCTTCCCGTAACGATAACGATTCAAAACATAAGTTCAAAATTTGACGATGATGGTATTGGAAACCATGTCCCGTTGTATCGCTGAAAAATCAAAAAATCGTATTCTTTTTATGATAAAAGAATACTTCCTGTACTCGATTTTTTAAACATAATTTTTACTTTCGAAAATGTTCAGAATCTTCTACATAACTCGGATGCGTGAGTAGGAAGAATATTTTATTTACCAGTAACGAAATATTTTATGAATCGATTTTTCAAAGTCAATACTAATTAATAAGTTTTAACTTTCGTTGTCACTCATTTCTCAACGTTTGATTTCATTTGCAATACTGGAATCATAATTTGGTGATACAAATGCAGCTCAAAACTAATTAAAGAAAATATCAAAACGTAAATGTGCGTCCTGCCTTCACGGACGAGAAGGCAGCCGAGACTGCCGAGTCGCGCGATCGGTGGCTCGTTGATGAATGATGCACGCCTGTTCAATTTTTCCAATTACTCAAGAACCCGTTGAGATTTTTTATGTTTTCTGGGCTTAAAATAAAGGTAAGATTGCGACGATTAGCGATACCAAATTTTGGATGTGTGAAAATTTTTTTCCAGCTTTGGCAGCGAGTTGAAGTCGACGAAGAAAATTTCGCAAAAATCTTAATTTTTTTTCAATGATTTTCACATTCAATCTCGGTACTTAATTGCGGCAGTATTATCAAATAGAGATCATTTGATTCGAAATATCATAGGCTTTCTAACGGTAAAAAAAGAAATTGTAGCAATTTTTCTCGCGGAGTTGTCGTCGTTCAAAGACAGGAGTAATTCCTGGCAGCGCGCGTGGTTAATGTCCTGATAATTGTGAGCGGTAGTGTATATATTCATATATATATATGGGGAAAGCCCGCTCAATTCGAACGGGTCAAAACCCTCACCCCTTCAGAAATGGCTGGCATTTTTTTATTCAGTTTGGGGTAACCCAAAAACATCTCTTGATTTTTTTGGAAATTTTTCCACCGCCCCCTCCCCCTTAGAAAAATTAAAAGAATAAAAAATAAGAGAAATCAGACTGAGCGATATTTTTAAAATCGATGAATTTTTTTTCATGTATTCTGTGCTCGAAAAAATCAAGTTTCTATATAAATTCAGAATGGGATCTTTTTTGCTTATATTTGATTTTTTGATTTTTATTTTTCGAAACTAGGAAAATTCCGACAAACATTAAAAATAATAATTTTGGTTTTTGCTTTTAAATCAACAAAAAATAAATCATTCGCATGAAAAATTCAATATCTTGATTTTTTCGGCTTGAATATCGATTTATTTTATTTGGACATGGTTCTTGCATTTCCTCCAACCTGAACCTGGGTGAAAAAGGCAGAGCGATATTTTTAAAATCGATGAATTTTTTTTCATGTATTCTGTGCTTGAAAAAATCGATATTCTATATGAATTGAGAGTGGGATCTTTTTTGCTATTATTTAAAAAAAAAAAAATTTTTTCGGAACTATGAAAATTCTGACAAACATTAAGATTAATAATTTTAGTTTTTTTTAAAAAATCGATAAAAAATAAATCATTCGGATGAAAAAATCGATATCTTGATTTTTGCGGCTTGAATATCGATTCATTTTATTTGGACTTGGTTTTTGCATTTCCTCCAGTCTTTGAATTTTTCACAGCCCCTTAGATACATCCTATCCTCTTACTGCACCTTCCTTACGTTCATATTACATTTTTTAGGGACCTGGGGTTAGTTGCAAAGTTATGGAACGAAAAAAAAGATGCTAAAAACAAAATTTTCATACAAACCCGGGTGAAAAAAGCAGAGCGATATTTTCAAAATCGATGAATTCTTTTTCATGTATTCTGTGCTTGAAAAAATCAATATTCTATGTAAATTTAGAATGGGATCTTTTTTGCTTATATTTTATTTTTAATTATTAATTTTTGAAAACTATGAAAATTTTGACAAACTTAAAAAATGGAAATTTCAGTTTTTAAAAAAAAATCAATTAAAAATAAATCATTCTTATGAAAAAATCGATATCTTAATTTTTTCGACTTGAATATCGACTTTTAATAATTCATTCACTTTTGTTTTCTTTTTCGTTAAGTTGGAGTCTCACAAGGCTTTTGATTGGGAGTTTACACAAGTTATATTAAGCACAGAATACATGAAAAAAATTCATCGATTTTAAAAATATCGCTCTGCCTTTTTCACCCGGGTTTATATGAAAATTATGTTTTTAGCATCCTTTTTTTCGTTCCATAAATTTGCAGCCAACCTCAGGTCCCTCAAAAAACGTAATGTGAACACTGGGGAGGTGCAGTAAGAGGATAGGATGTATCTAAGGGGCTGTGAAAAATTCAAAGACTGGAGGAAATGCAAAAACCAAGTCCAAATAAAATGAATCGATATTCGAGCCGAAAAAATCAAGATATCGATTTTTTCATAGGAATGATTTATTTTTAATTGATTTTGTAAAAAAAATAAAAATTTCCATTCTTTAAGTTTGTCAAAATTTTCATAGTTTTCAAAAATTAATAATTAAAAATAAAATATAAGCAAAAAAGATCCCATTCTAAATTTATATAGAATATTGATTTTTTCAAGCACAGAATACATAAAAAAGAATTCATCGATTTTAATAATATCGCTCTGCTTTTTTCACCCGGGTTTGTATGAAAATTTAGTTTTTAGCATCCTTTTTTTCGTTCCATAACTTTGCAACTAACCCCAGGTCCCTAAAAAATGTAATATGAACGTGAGGAAGGTGCAGTAAGAGGATAGGATGTATCTAAGGGGCTTCAAAAAATTCAAAGACTGGAGGAAATGCAAAAAACAAGTCCAAATAAAATGAATCGATATTCAAGCCGCAAAAATCAAGATATCGATTTTTTCATACGAGTGATTCATTTTTTATCGATTTTTTAAAAAAAACTAAAATTATTAATCTTAATGTTTGTCGGAATTTTCATAGTTCCGAAAAAAAAAATTTTTTTTAAAAATAAAAGCAAAAAAGGTCCCACTCTCAATTTATATAGAATATCGATTTTTTCAAGCACAGAATACATGAAAAAAAAATCATCGATTTTAAAAATATCGCTCTGCCTTTTTCACCCAGGTTCAGGTTGGAGGAAATGCAAGAACCATGTCCAAATAAAATAAATCGATATTCAAGCCGAAAAAATCAAGATATTGAATTTTTCATGCGAATGATTTATTTTTTGTTGATTTAAAAGCAAAAAGCAAAATTCATATTTTTAATGTTTGTCGGAATTTTCCTAGTTTCGAAAAATAAAAATCAAAAAATCAAATATAAGCAAAAAAGATCCCATTCTGAATTTCTATAGAAACTTGATTTTTTCGAGCACAGAATACATGAAAAAAAATTCATCGATTTTAAAAATATCGCTCAGTCTGATTTCTCTTATTTTTCATTCTTTTAATTTTTCTAAGGGGGAGGGGGCGGTGGGAAAATTTCCAAAAAAAATCAAGAGATGTTTTTGGGTTACCCCAAACTGAATAAAAAATGGCCAACCATTTCTGAAGGGGTGAGGGTTTTGACCCGTTCGAATTGAGCGGGCTTTCCCCATATATTTTCATGAAAAATGATAATTTGTTGATGATAATATGTTAACTAGCATATATTTGATGAATTTTATATTTCAAATACGTAGGTATTCAAAATAAAAATAAAAAAATAAGAAAAAAAAATTGTTCTCGGTAAGGATCGAACCGGGGACCTTCCGATTACTGATTTTGCTCGCTGCCCGCTCGGCTACTCGGCCAGTTGGAAAGAGCGTTTCGTCAGTCATGTTTGAGGTCTCCACTTCACGTACCCTTGTAAGACCGATAGTTCGTTAATAGAAATTACGAATAACAACGAAAGTGTTCCCATATATGGATCAAACCGTCTTTTCTTTTTATTTGAAAATACTTTATATTTTATAATTTAACGTTTCAATGTTAAATACGTTGATATGTCTTGTCATGGAGAAAAAAAAACTATTGTGACACCTATTTTACCAGTCGAAGAAAGCGATGACATTTTGTTAGTAAAATATCGAGAAAAAACTAATGTTAATCAACTGATCAGAACTGGAAATTATCTCTGTAAAAAACCCAATAATTGTAATCAAATTTGATAAATATATTGCATCAATACATAATTTGTTAACTTTTAATAAACAATCTTTTGATTTACCTGCTTCCATACGGGAATAAAACCGAAGAAAACTGTTTCTATATCTAATCACATATGAAGCCATATAAAGATATATACAATTATATGTATTTCAAAAGAAAATAAAAATACTCATATACAGTCTGTTTCGTTATCGGCTTCGGAGCGCGAGGGGCCGTAAGCTGAGCTTGGATCTGTTCCACTCGGCTCGTACCGCGACCCCACTTGCGGCTCCGCGCCAATAGCGAGGCTTCTGGCAGGACCCACGAGTCTGGGCGACGGGGGGCGTGGGGGAGAGCGTCGTCACGGGGGAAAAAGCTCGCTCGAAAAGGAATAGGCCTGTGAGACGCCATTATCGTTTTTCGTATAGATAGTGCTCGCAAGGCTCTGTGCTTCGTTCGCGTTCTACGAGAAATCGCAAGGTGCATCGTTCGTGTTCTACGAGATAATCGAAAAGTGAGACTCGTTCGTGTCCTACGAAGAAAAGTGGTGGAAAAATCCGTTTGAACTCTTTTTGAAAAACGAAACCCGTGTGTCGCAGTTCCTTCTCCCCTCACCCCGCCAGGATCCCGCTCTACTCGAAACACA
The DNA here is from genome assembly GCA_963971145.1 of Sussaba pulchella. Classification (NCBI taxonomy): domain Eukaryota; kingdom Metazoa; phylum Arthropoda; class Insecta; order Hymenoptera; family Ichneumonidae; genus Sussaba; species Sussaba pulchella. The sequence goes on from CAXAQZ010000883.1 coordinate 14,451, forward strand.
GTCACATACAATTTTATATACCGTAAATAAAATTTTCACGTATATATATAATTATATAAGACGCTATATTGAATTATATATAACTGTATATGATATTATATCTAATTATATAAACTCCCTATGCAAATAGTATCTCCATTAGGGTGGTCCTTATTTGGCCTTAAAAAAAAAAGTCTCACTCCCCACCTTCCAAATGATTCTAAACCATGAAAAATGAATTTTCATATTTTTTTTCGATTTTTAAATTCACCCTCTGCTTTGCCTGAATGCATTTGAAAGTTTTGAAAATAATTTATATCATATTTCCAAGCTTAATACGAGAACGATGGCGGCAAAAAATCTGAAAAAAATGTATATTATAAAAAACTATACCACAAAAACACCGAAAAATTTTGGCAGCTGTTCGACAAACATAAGCTAAAGAAAAATCGACATTGAATTTTTTTTAGGTGTCACGCAACCGGTAAAAAAATCTAAAACAAATATATATCATAAAAAATGATGTCAGAAGGTAACGAAAAAACTTTCGTGACGGTACACAAATTTGAAGTTAGCGGAAAAAGTTTTTGCAAGAAAGGAACATTTTTTTCAAGGTTAAGTCAAAATTTCAGGATCACCGATTTTTCCAGTAAAAAAAGTAGTCAAGTAGCGTGTTGGGCATGCACATGATAGGGTTCCGTAGCGTAGAAGCTACATTCTGGAATTTTTTCAGATTTTTTGCATCGACGATTTGAAAGTTAGAGGGGGGACACTCTGATAACGACTTTGAAAGCTAATATCTCGTAAGTGAAGAGTTAAAATGAAAAAGTCTCCAAACGTTATTTGTTGCATTTACGGAGACCTATCTAAGGACACCACATTCAATGGCGCCAGCAAACAAAATTTCGAGTACACGTTTTAAAGTGCGTGAGAATTGTAAAAAAAATTTTTCTCCCGAAAATATTTTTATTTGTTTTTAGGTCGACGATCTTCATCTGTGTACCAAATTCAATCTCAATCGGTACATAACTGAAAGACTGGGAGGACTGTGACATACAGACAGACAGACGGACGGACTTGGCGAAACCATAAGGGTTCCTAGATTTCTACGGAACCCTAAAACCCTCAGTGATGTCTATGACATATGAAATGTTCATCCAAACCGGTTGACCCGTTGAAGGGTTTTACAGCATTTTCTTAATTGGATCTTCAATTTGAAAATTGAAAAAAAAATTATGTGATATTTCCGATATCAATGCAATTTGGAACTCAAAGTTGAAGGTTCCCGTTTGTCAGTGGCTTCCATCTTCTCTTACCAGTAAGGAATCAAAATGAAACATATCGGGTATTTCACGGTACTTATTTTAGGAAATTTATAAAAAAATTAATAACTATTGCACGGATCAACCGATTTGAATAAAAATTGAATATGTCATAGACGTCACTAACGTTCTTTACTGGAGAAATATATAATTTTATCAAATCAAATTTGATGAAAGGGTTCCATGACGTTATATAACACGACAAAAGAACATCGACACTATATCACGGACAAAATATCACACAACAAAATATCACACCGACAAAATATCACATGGAACAATATCACACCGACAAAATATCACATGCAAAAATATCACACGGAAAAAATATTACACAGACAATATATCACATTTCAAAGTATAACAACCACTAAACCACTGAATCATTAAAAACTGAAGTGATGTAATCCATAGTCACACGCGACGCATAATCAGAACGACCCCTACAGCACGAAAGATTCCAGGAACGTTGTAGCTACATCGCATGGCAAGATTGCAATGTTGCTTGAAATATTCCCAGGACATTACTAAAATGTCTCTATGTCCGCGCTTCAGAACATTACAGCAATGTTGCACAACGATGCAGAAATATTACTTGCAGCGTTATCGCGATATACCAGCAGCATTGTGTTAAGGTTGTAGCAAGTCATCGCCAGTTACTTGCTACGTTGATGCAATGCTGCACAGCATTGATCCAATATTCCAGCGACGTCGTACAAGCTTCCAAAAGTTAATCATATTAAAAAAAGGGATGATTATAGTCTGCCTCGGAACAATCTTCCCCGGAACAGTCTGCATCGGTATTGTTGGGCAGACTAGTCTGACGTGTTTCAAGTCTGCCTAACGATGCCGAGGCAGACTGTTCCGACGAAGACTGTTCCGAGGCAGACTGTAGCCATCCTTTGAAATTATGATATGTCAAAGTATTTAACACGAGCAATTGATTAAAAATATATATGGGCCATTCCAAACCAAACCGTGGGGTCATTTCCCTCGGGTCTGCCGATTGTTGCATAATTTTATTTTTGACTTTGTTCCGACTCAAAATAGACCCTAATTTTTGTTCAGAATTTTTGCACCACTCTTTAAGGTGATGGGCGCCGATTGTTGCATAAACTTGCATATAGTTATTTGCATAGAAAGAAATTATATAATTTGCATGCGATTTTTTTTTTAACTTTGTTCTGACTACAAACAGACCCTAATTTTTTTCCACAATTTTCCCATCACTCCTTAAGGTGATGCGCGCGCATCGAAGTTGAAAAGATAAGAGTAAGCCGACAAAACGGCCATTCTTAGAAATTTGATTTTTTTTCTACAAATGCTATGTTATAAAATAATAGTTTTTTTTCTAATTTGGGAGTGGGACGCAGCTTGCTTGTATTTAAAAAAAAACTTTTTTTTTTTCAAATCTTTAAACTCGTAAAAATTTGTAATTATAAAAATCATCACACATGTGAAAAAAAAAATCAAAAATATAACGTGTCTCGAAAAATGTTGATATTTTGCATATTTCGTATCTCGATTTTTCACTTTGCTGTACTCAGAGACGGTCACGTGCTCTCCCCTCTCGAAATATGAAAAATATCAACAGTTTTCAAGATATGTTTTATTTTTGTTTTTTTTTTTTCACACGTGTGATGATTTTTATAATTAGAAATTTTTACGATTTTAAAGATTTGAAAAACAAAGAAAGTATTTTTTTAAATACAAGCAAGCTGCGTCCCACTCCCAAATTAGAAAAAAAACTATTCTTTTATAACATAGCATTTGTAGAAAAAAAATCAAATTTTTAAAAATGGCCGTTTTGTCGGTTTACTCTTATCTTTGCAACTTCGATGCGCGCGCATCACCTTAAAAAGTGATGGGAAAATTGTGAAAAAAAATTAGGGTCTGTTTGTAGTCAGAACAAAGTTTTAAAAAAATCGTATGCAAATTATATAATTTCTTTCTATGCAAATAACTATATGCAAGTTTATGCAACAATCGGCGCCCATCACCTTAAAAAGTGGTGCAAAAATTCTGAAAAAAAATTAGGGTCTATTTTGAGTCGGAACAAAGTCAAAAATAAAATTATGCAACAATCGGCGGACCCGAGGGAAATGACCCCACGGTTTGGTTTGGAATGCCCCATATATATATTTATTTTTCATAATAAACGCGTAACAAAGTTTTATTCAGCGGCATCGTCGGTAGCATCTGAGTAGTTATCGACGTTATCGTTATCATTACGTTGTAATTCTCGGCTTTGTTGACGGATGCGGCGTGTTTTGGGTTGCGCAAACCATTTCGATGTAACGTTTTTTATACTTGCGTCTGTGCAGTGGGGTGCACACATGATATGTGCGGCTTCTGAAATGATATAAAATGAAAAATGTTATACGATCAAGGAAAAATTGTAGCAAACGATTATCTTATGAAACGAAATTACTAACTTATTATTAGTTTTGCCGTCCGCGATAACTTAAAGGCTTTTCTTTCTTTCGTCCGTCCCAGCTGAAGAGTTCGGCAAGCGGGTCCGTCCACAACTTTTTCATCGTGGACTAATGAAACATTTTTTTATTATACCATAGAGTATTTATTCTTTATTCATTTTATTTAGATTGCCTCAAACTTACCTGTCTTTCCAAAGATCCGTTTTACATTCAGTTTTATCCAATGATCGGGCTCATTTGTGGGTTGCAGTTGACGATGGATAGCTCTATCAATTGACCATTTTGAGGTTAGGAACTTCGGCCACCAGCTTTTCCCCGCATCTTCATCGAGCCACAGGGTCGGAACAATTTGTAAACCATCGTCGGATTCGACGATGGCAAACTTCTTCTCCGTTGGCATTCCGTTTCAGAGATACAACACGTTAATTCCATTTTTTTCGAACCACTTCACACGCCAAACGTATTGCGCACGATCGTTGAACGGGCATGAACAGGCAGTGAAGGGGAGAGCGGAGGAGAGTTGCCAGGAGAGGAGTGATGGACAAAGAAGATGGACGACGCTGGCAATTCAGCCGCGGCCAATCGCGTTATTCGACGACCCAACCTCTCTTTCCGTCGCGGGGGTGAATACGAATGTAGCATGCGCATAACGAAATTACGGATTACACCTCTGAATTATGTTTTTCCAAAAAATTTCACAATTAATCGACACGACATAATGAAACCCTAGTGCTATTTTCAACTAAGCTAATAATGAAAGCATACACAATAAAATAGAAGTAAGGATGTCGTTGTTTGACATTAATTGAACATTAATCTCGACAGTTTTTTCATTCATATCCTATTCGTGTTCTGTCGCGCAGACGGGGCAACATGGCCCACAAACCCCCATGCCCTATATCTCAGGTAAAAAAAAATGTGCAAATTGAAACGCTCAACAAAAGCGACATTTTTCGACATACTACTACGACATTAATTGGTATGAGAAGCAATAAAATTAAATATTTTGAATTCTCAGTCTATGTGATATCATTTTACCTGGATTGATCGTAATCAGCGCACGTTATACAGGGTGTTCCATTTTTATTTATACTTTCGGTTTTTATGAAAAATAAAGGTCCAATTGAAATATAATTCGAGTGAAGCTTATAGGATTTGGAGGGGGACATCCGAAAGCAAAAAAAAATTGTTGAAAATTCTAAAATTGTGGCACTATGGTGCACAACGTGTGTTTTTGAAATAGAAACCATACTTTGAAAAAAAATGTCGCTACAACGCTGTTGCAATGTTGCAGTGCAACATTACAATATTTGAAATTAGAAAAGTCGATGCAGCGTTGATGGAATATTTTACTGCAACTGCAATCTAAAAACATCGCTGCAATGCTGATGCAATAATTTGTGCTGTAGGGGGACAGTTACCGGTACGTTTATCAGAAGTACTTTGAATGTAACCATTACAACTTCTGCTATTATACAAAGTACAACGCCAAGTTATTTTATTGTCAGTTTCACGATAACGCGAATATACATATTCATCTTCCACGAACAGTGGCTTCCCTTCCTGGGACTTGATAAACTTCAACGGCATGTTATTATAACCGTCGTCCGGCTACCCGATCAATACTAAATCGATTCGGCGATGAACAGACAACAGATCCTCAACGCAAGCAATCATCCCCACTCCTGTATACTATCCATGCTTCCGTTATAATACACAGTCAAGAATATAGGATGTATCATGTCACATAATAATACAATATCTAACGCGAAACTTTACTCGATACAATTACAGTACTGCTTTGGATAAAATCGACTGTGCGGCTGAAGGTTTTACAAATTGAACATGACTATTTTTTGTCGGTGTGATATTTTTTCATGTGATATTATGTCAGTGTGATATTTGTTATCCTGACATTTTTCATGAGATATTTATTATTGGGATATTCTGCCACATGATGTTTTGTCGGTGTGATATTGTTCCATGTGATATTTTGTTAGTGTGATATTTTCCCATGTGACATTTTGTCGGTGTGATATTTGTCGTCATGTGATATTTTCACGGTGATATTATCTCGTGTCACCGATGAAAGTACATTGATATCGGATTATATATACTAATTTATAGAGTTATATACAATCATATATAAACTTATATATAAATATATATGATGGTATATCATTTTTATATTATTGTATCTAAGTATATACTGTGACAAATAATACGTTTGTCACATCGTACTTAAGGCCCGCCGACTCGAGCGCGAGCGGCGAGAGCGCACCGAAAAGAATCAATATTAAAATGTAGCGATAACCAAGCGGCGTAATAGAACCTTGAGGGGGGGTCTCCCTAAGCCGCATTCCGCCTGAAATATTATTATTACGAAAATAATATCACCCAACGGCCTTCAGAAGACCACGGCCGCCGTCCATAATAATTCCGGAATTATAATATTTCGAAATTATTCCCCGCAATACGAAGAACGATACCTCGGTACACGAGACAACCAGCAACACCCAGCGGCCTTGGAGGGCCCACGGTCAAAATCTCGGGCACGTGCCAACAGACGAGCCACCGACGGAGAAGGGGACGCCAACCAATGAAAAGACTAGATCGAATTAGCGGAGGCACCCGAAATCATATAAAAAGGGCACGCCAAGACCGGAGGAGGATAGTCAAATTATTTGTTTCAGAACCTCCGGACCTCCAGCCATCGCCATACTAGCCGCAGAACGCAGCCACCGAGATAGCCAGGAAAAAGGTGGAGTCCGAGCAAGCAGTACGAAGGACCGACGGAGGAAACCGAGAAACCTGAAGAAGGAGGAAACCACTCGAGACGACAGCACTCTATGTTGGAAATCGAAAAGATTCCAAGTTCCGTCCTCTCTGCTAAATCTGTTACAGCATAAAAAACATTCCGGGGAGGCGCCTCATAAGCGCGAGCAAGGGCATCGATTATCAATCCATCTCCGGCCGAGCGAGAAGCGCACCCCTGCTTCTAACAGGATCCGCTGACAGATCGATACTGGCGTATCGGCAACCAGAGCACCGCGAGAGCCCGATCAGCCGTAGCAAGGCCGCACGGAGGGGGTACAGCGAGCACCGAGGTATCGACCATCGATCGAGCGTCTAGCGGCAGGAGAAGGGCTACCACTATCGCCGTTGCAAGCACCAGCGCGCCAGCTTCGCGGCCCCGCGGGGTGAAGAGGAACGTCGCGTCGAGAAAAACACCGCCCGTCCCACCCCACGTCCCCCACAATTTGAAGAGCGAAGCGACAGGTGCATGTAGGGGAAGCGATATAACCCAAATTGTATACACGGCGGCGAAATAAAAACGATTTTATCTATTTTCTCGTGTCATGGATTTTCTTACGTACTCTTGGCGCTAATTTAATTATTGTAACAAATATCTACCGTTACATCTTGGCGCCCAACGTGGGGCCTTGGGTACAAAGAAAAATACCGGGAAATAGGAGAATAATAAAATCAATAATGCCGTTCAAATCTCGCTTCGCTCGAAGATTGTCGGGGGAGATGCGTTATCCGGAGAGCTGGATGACAGCACCGGTGATGCGTCGTTGAGGTGGGAATCGACAACGGCGGATGCTCTTTTACAGAACCCAGAGGTCACCCAAGGAGAACGATCCACGACCTCTCGGACGTCGGGGAAACGAGCCGGGAGGACTCGGTTGCAGGACAAAATGCAACACAAATGGTCGCAACACCAACGGCCACGTCAAAGGAGCGGAGGTCCCAGATGGACGAGATGCTGGCGATCCTCCACGGATTAAACCGGAGATTCGAGGCATGGGAACACCGGACCGTGGCTCTAGAGGATCGGCTACAAACCGAGAGTGCGAAACGCGTCGCCGGATTGGAAAAAGAAAGGAAAACCGGCCAGACGCAGACAGCGACGCTGGGCGACAATTTCGTCCAACACGTGGACTCAGTAGCGGCGAAAGAAAGAGAAAAAACGGACAGAACAATTACGGAGGCGACGAATCAAATCCAAAAAGAACAGGAGGCGATAAACAACACCCTAATCCAACAAATAGGGGAGACGGAGACTGCGACGGAGAGGCTACGGAGACTCGTCGAGGAAGCGCGTGAGAAAAGCAGGGAAAATCGGGCGACGATAGAAAATTATGACGTTCGCATCCGGAAGCTGGAGCAAAGGCCAGCAACAGCTAACGACACAACGGCCTTTGGACTAACTTTCGGTAATGCAACCGGCGTCGCGCGGATACAGACGGTGAAACAAAAGACACCGGTATTCCGCGCGGACGGGAAGCAAAGACCGATGGCTTTTCTCCACGACTTCGAGGCCTACTGCACGGGTACCGGGGTGGAGGTAAAAAGCATCTTACCGGAAGCCCTGAAAGGTACAGCAGAGGACTGGTCGCACCTGATCCGCGACGAGGTACGCGATCTCGACTCGTTCAAAGAACTTTTCAGTTCCCGATACTGGCCGCGGGAAATGCAAAACAAAGTTCGGAGAAATTTGGAGTTCGGGTACTACCGCGAGGACGAGCAACACCGCACACGAGCCGAGTATGCAGCTCTGATGCTCGGTAATGCAAGAGATCTCGCGGACAAACGTACGGACGAAGAAATCATTCAATGCTTGGCGAAGCATTTCGACGAGGAAATTCTATGCACGGTTCGGATCCGACAGATCCGGACTGTACGAGAATTTTTGGAATTGCTCGAGGGCATTGATCTCTCCGGTCCAGTGAACCATCGGAGACGAGAAAACCGTCCGTACGCACGTCCAAGTTTCCCAGCTACGCACCGAGAGAGGAGGGACGATGGACCGCTGCAACAGGGACCAAGATGGCGGCCACCGGAGCAAAAACCTTACCGTGAGGGAGGATTCCAGCCTCCGAGATGGCAAGGGCAGAACATGCAGCAGCCAACAATGCCAACTCCTCGACAACAACCGATGGAGTGGCAAACCCCGACTGCACCGCCGGTTCAGGCGATGCAGATGAACGGGGGGGCTGCACCCTGGATGGCACCGCGGCCATTCATCCCACATACAACGAGCGCGGGAAATACATCGGGATCCTGCAACAGCAACAACCCGGGAAACGCGTAGCCGTTGCGTCTGGAGCCTCAGGAAAAAGAGAAGAGAGGGAGAGGGGGGGGGCGCAACGGGCGTTGTAAGAATTGAGAAGAAAGAGGAGAGAAGGATCAAAAATAAAAAAGAAAAGAAACCGAAAAGAGAAGTGAAAATAAAAACGATTAACGACGAAAAGAAGACCAAAGAAGGCAAGAAAGAAGAAAAGAAGAAAGAAAAGAAGAAAGAAGAGAAGAAAAAAGAAGAAAGGAAGAAAGAAGAAAAGAAGACCGAAGACAGAAACGGAGAAGAATCGAAGAGAGAAAAAACGAGAACGAGACGAGGAAAACGGAGCAACGAGAAAGCATGCAACGCCGTACAGAATCTTCCGGAGGCACGTGTCAAGACCCTCCTCGACGACCCACGAGAATTCTTGTGTGAGGAATCGGAGCGTCAAGGGCGAGGGTGGTACAGCAATGTACACCCACGGTGCCCGGAAATTCTAATCGATCTAGGGGGAGTGAAAGCTCTCTCACTCATCGATAGCGGCAGCGAAGTCAGCTGTATCTCGGAGGAGCTTTTCGAACAAGAGAGAATAAGGTTCGAAAAGTTGCCGATCCTCCCCGTAACGTGTGCCAAGGTAGTGGGTGCATTCGGGGGGGAAACAACGAGAATAAAAAAACAGCTCGTCGTCGAAGCTAGCACAGGGAATGACCGGGCAATGCCACATGCTCGTTATCCCGAAGCTGCTCCGACCCGTGTTAATCGGTATCGATGGAATGACAAGCCTCGGTATCAAGATTGACGCGGAGAAAAAAGAGGTCACCGTTAGAGGAATTAGGGTGGCCATACTCGAGGAAGAAGAGTGGAAACCAACCGAGCCGGGGAAGAAGGAAAACACGACGAAAAGATGCAACGCGATAGAGACAAGAGATGAAGAAACAAAATACGAGCTTACGGAGAAGGAGTTCGACGAGAAGATGGCGGAGGAAGGAGGGGTCGAGGAAAAATGGCGCCAACAATTCAAGGACGTCGTTTTTCCATGTCGAGAGATTTTCGACAAAAGACCGGGCCGGATGACGGCATACGTGCCCAAACTCGAGCTGAAGGACGCAAAACCTTACTTCCACAGGGCTTACCCAGTACCGCTAGGTCAAAGGGAAAAAGTCCAGGAAGAGCTCGAGCGTATGCTCAGATATGGGGTGATCCAAAAGTCACAAAGTACTTTTATAAACCCATTGATGCCGGTGACGAAGGGCGATGGGAGTGTGCGACTGTGCCTCGACGCTAGGGAATTAAATAAGTACCTGGTGAACGATTACAATAACGCACCTCCGATCGAGGAAATTTTCCAAAAATGCGGAGGAAAAACAGTCTTATCGACTCTTGATCTGACCAGCAGTTTTTGGCAAATTCCATTACACCCGGAGTCGCGAAAATATACCGCGTTTCAACATAACGGAAAATGTTATGAGTTCACGGTAACACCGTTTGGCCTTAAAACCAGCACCGCCAGTCTCATACGAGCCCTCGACATCGTATTAAAAGGACTCGATTTTGTTATCAACTTCGTCGATGATTTGTTGGTGTTATCAGAGAGCCCTGAGGAACGCCTCAGTCACTTAAAAACGTTGTTCGACCGTTTCAAAGAACACAAAATGACACTGAAATTTAAAAAGTCTCATTTCTTTTGCAAAGAAGTCACGTTTCTCGGACACATCTTAAACGTCGAAGGGCTGAAACCAGACCCGGAAAAAATCAAGGCGATCCACGAATACGAGGCTCCGAAAAATATCCGACAATTACGAGGATTTTTGGGCTTGATAAATTTCTATACGAAATTTACCAACCGTCACGCCCACGAGACCGCGCCATTGCTCGAGCTGTTGAGGAAAGGTGTTCGATAAAGATGAGGGGAGGAGGAAGACAGACATTTCAAAAAAATAAAAAACTTATTTACGGAAACAGTCATCCTCCGATACCCGGACGCTCGAAAAAAATATTTCCTCGCCACCGACGCAAGTGGATACGCCCTGGGAGCGTTGCTGGAGCAAGATAACGAAGACGGAGAAAAACAGATCGTCGCATGCGCAAGCCGAACATTGAAAGGTGCGGAACTCGGTTACATGACTACCGAAAAGGAACTTCTGGCGATAGTATGGGCCTTAAAAAAATTCCGGACGTACCTGGCGGGCGCAAAAATAAAAGTGGCAACGGATCATAAGGCGTTGACTTTCTGGCGAACGTGTCGTTTTTCATCGGAGAGATTGATGCGATGGGCTCTATCAATACAAGATTACGACATCGAGATCGATCACATCGAAGGAAAACAGAATATTATCCCAGACACGCTCAGCCGACCGGCGGAAGGATCGAGGAGCATCGGAGGTTATCCGAAGGACGTCGTAATAATAGCAACGGCACTGGCAAAGAAACCATCGAAAACGCTCGTGCAAGCAATAAAAAATATCAGAAAATGGCAACGAGCGGACGAAGGTTTAAAAAGCATCATAGAGCAAACTGAAAAGGGCGAGAAAGGGACAAGATACCGACTTTTCAAGGGAATTCTTCAACGGAAATCGAGGGAAGAAGAGTAGAAGAGTGTGGCTCCGAAACAAATCATAGATCAGCTGATCACCGAGTGCCACGAAATGTACGGGCATCTCGGAACAAAAAAATGTTTCCGTATGCTGGACGAAGATTTTGCCCATCCACATCTTTTCAGACGCATCCGGAAAATCCTCGCATGCTGCGACACGTGTCAACGAAACAAGATTGCCGTACGAACAAGCCACGCAGAGATGCAAAATATAATTCCGGACGGACCCAATGATCTGCTCTCCATTGATTTCTACGGACCGCTACCCACATCGGTGGGCGGGGTGAAACACATCCTCGTGACGATCGACGCATTCACAAAACACGTCGTGCTATTTCCAATGCGTAAGGCAAACACGGCCACGGTCGTAAAAAGGATTTTTGAAAATTACATCCCGACCTACGGCAAACCGGCATGGATGCAGTTCGACCACGGGACGCAATTCACCTCGAAGAGCTGGCTGAAGAAATTAGAAAAAGCGGGGATAAAAGAGGTTTACTCATCAATACGGCTCCCGCAAGGAAATATCGTCGAACGGGTAAACCGAGAGCTCGGACGCTTCTTCCGTACGTTCCTCCACGAGAACCACGGAGGCTGGTACAAGTAGGTGCAAGTGATGCAAGACTGCATCAACGAAACCCACCACGAAACCACCGAATACACACTGACGGAGTTACATACGAAGAAAAAGCCGCTCCTATCATGGAACAAATGGATGGGCCTACCCGAAGAAGAACAAGACGACGAGGAGACATACAAAAACAAAATAAAAATCGCCAGAGATAGAATAGAAAAGAAAGGCCGTGCACGGGCAGAACGGTATAACGAAGGAAAGAAATTCACGACGTTCGAGGAAGGAGAAATGGTGCTCGTGAAAGCGCTCACTGTCTCCGACCCGGCAAATCAAATAATCGCGAAATTCTTACCGCTTCGAAAGGGACCGTATAGCAGTGATGGGCAAATTTGGACTTGAGGAGTCCCGAAGTCCAAAGTCCGGATGGACTTTGGACTTTGCAACCGTGAGAGTCTAAAGTCCGAAAGGACTTCGGACTTTGCAACCGGAGGAGTCCAAAGTCCGACGGGACTTTGGACTTTGCAACCGTGGGAGTCCAAATTCCAAATGGACTTCGGACTTTGAAACCGTGGAAGCCCAAAGTCCGGATGGATTTCGGACTCTGCAACCAGAGGAGTCCAAAGTCCGACGGGACTTTGGACTTTGAAACCGGAGGAGTCCAAAGTCCGGAAGGACTTCGGACTTGATAACCGTGGGAGTGCAAATTCCGGATGGAATCTGGACTCCGACGTTCACCGAGGCCAAAATACAAATGTTATAGGTGATTCCACGTGTACCGAGTCTACAATACAAATGTACTTTGTACTATTACGTTTCCAAGGCCAGAATAAATATAAACTTTGTACTTTCACCTTTGCAATGATTAAAAAGGATGCAAAGTCGAACCTTGCAGATTCCTTCCTCATAATTTTTTACATTTGCCAAAGCTCACTCTATGAGGAAGCCAAAATTGATCGGCACAGTTCCTCATAGAGGAAACTCTGGCAAATGTAAAAAATTATAAGGAAGGAATGTGCAAGGTTCGACTTTGCATCCTTTTTAATCATTGCAAAGGTGAAAGTACAAAGTTTATATTTATTCTGGCCTTGGAAACGTAGGAGTACAAAGTACATTTGTATTGTAGACTCGGTACACGTGGAATCACCTATAACATTTGTATTTTGGGCTCGGTGAACGTCGGAGTCCAGATTCCATCCGGAATTTGCCCTCCCACGGTTATCAAGTCCGAAGTCCTTCCGGACTTTGGACTCCTCCGGTTGCAAAGTCCGAAATCCATCCGGACTTTGGGCTTCCACGGTTTCAAAGTCCGAAGTCCATTCGGAATTTGGACTCCCACGGTTGCAAAGTCCAAAGTCCCGTAGAACTTTGGACTCCTCCGGTTGCAAAGTCCGAAGTCCTTTCGGACTTTGAACTCTCACAGTTGCAAAGTCCAAAGTCTACCCGGACTTTGGACTCCCACAGGACTTCAAGTACAAATGTACTTCAGGGCTGCCCAACACTGCCGTATAGAATAAAAAAATTAGTCGGGCTGGCTACATATCTACTCGAAGACCCGGAGACGAAAAAAATCCGTGGCAAGTTCCATGCGAATTTGCTGAGCCGGTATTATACCGAAAACATCGAAGGTGACACGATAAGCAAGGAATAAACAGTAAGACGGGGAGAAGGGCCAGCCACGTACCGAACAACATGCATCGCCCAAGGAACCCATGGACACGAACAAATACACATACCACCATCACCAAGACACCGCTAACACATCGGAGCAGCGGCAAAAGTCGAGCTTGAAAGAGGAAAGGGAGAAATAAGCGCGAAATAAATTTGCCAAAAAAGGAGATAGATGGCAGAAAAATTGCCGGATGGGGACTTACGCGCAAGCCCCAAATTCCGCGACAGCCAGTAAGCACCCGAGAACACGCGGAAACGGAACTCCTAAATCGGATATGACGACTAAAGAAAAAAAGCTCTCATCCCCCTCGTTCCAATTATTTACGCCGTTGACTTAAAAAAAAAGTGGCAATTAATTCGGTGCCACGACAAAAAGGATAAAATAAAAAATTTAATAAAAAGTGAAAAAAATAAGAAGACACGTTGAGACGTCCGGTTCCCGCGCAATCCGGAGGGTTTCGTCATCCCCACCGACGACAACGTAGTGGGGTGGCTTCCGGGAACCGGAACCGCCGGACAATGATCAGCAGTAACGAGCAACGCACCATCCAAGAAACATGGCCTTCCACAACCGTAAAACCACAAGTTTCACAGGAGTCCAGGAGGACTTCACCATCGTGGGGTTCTCCAACCCCACGCGTTTTTACGTGCATGTGCACGATGAGAGTGGCATCCGGGATCAAGTTATATCCCGGATGCAAACTATCCCGAAGAAAACGGAGCTCGTGCCGCTGGAACCGGAGGAAGCCACGTCGGGTCGGTGCGCCACGTGGCGCACCGATCAAACGACGTGGTTCCGGATAATCATCGAAGAAGAAGCTGCAGAAGACGAGGTGTGGGGGTGGTTTGGAGACTGGGGAGTCACTTCGGTGATTCGGACCGACCAACTTTCCAAACCCCCGCCCACCTGGAAAATATATCGTTGCAAGCCGTGGCCGTCGGCTTGTACGGCATCAGACCCCGCCCAGGAGAATGGACCCCAGAAAACAACCTCGTGGCGGAGGACATCTTCCGGCAATACGGCTGGAAGATGTCCGTATTAACCACACCCACCCACGCCGACGCGAGGTGGGTCCATCTCTGGCGGGAAGGAGCAGACGGCACCATCATCACCGCCGCCGACAAATTGATTGAAGCGGGATGTGCCATACGGGGAAACTCACCCCGCGAGTTCGAGTGGGGTCCTGACGGTCCGGGATACTTAGATCGGCACGTCAGGACAGAAGACGACAGCGAGTACGAGGGGAGCAGCACAGAAGATGAAATCGAGGACGAAGAACACATCAACGACGAAGACGAAATCAAGGACCACTACGAGATAAACGACGAAGACGACACCGACGACGAAGACATCGACATGCAAGACGCCGTGTGACCCACGTGAAAAAAAAAGAAAAAAATATATATATATATATATATATGGGGTATTCCTGGGAATTTCGGCAACTTCGGACAGTTGGGTCAAAATTTTTGCCTCCCAATTTTTTCTATTAATATGTGTTGAAAATAAAGAGACACGTATTTCGGCGTTTTTTATTTTGAGCCCCCACTTTTGAAATACGGTCAAATGAAGTTTTTGAAGTATTGACCACATTCGATCATTCAAATCGATATATCTCAGCAACGGTTAGTGATAACTCGAAAAACCACGGGTCTTTTTTTTTCGTTTTTGAACGCTCTATACAATGAAAACATTTACGATTATGTTGCACAAATTCAACAATAAGTTATAAACAATTCAAAATTAAAAATGAAATAAAACAAAAAACGCACTTTTAATTTTTGAAACATATTTTTTTTTTAATTTCTTGAACAAAAACGAAAATTTAGCCACCTTGAACTTTTTAGGCCGACGCTTCGTTCGAGAGTTATACATTTTTTTGTCACAAAAAACCCGTAAATTATTTTATTAGTAAAAATTTGCATGAAAAAAAAGTACCCTTAACTATTGAAATTGATTTTTTTTTCAAATTCCTTGGACGAAAAGAAAAATTTTGAGACCCAGCCCGACTTGGGCCGACGTTTCGTTCGAAAGTTATAGCTTTTTTTGTCATAAAAAACCGGTAAATATACGGATTTTATTAGTAAAAAATTGCATGAAGAAAAAGCACCCTTAATTATTGAAATCAATTTTTTTTCAAATTCCTTGAACGAAAACGAAAATTTTGAGACTCGGTGGGACTTGGGCCAACGCTTCATTCGAAAGTTATAGCTTTTTTTCTTAACAACCGGGTAAACATTTCCGGGTTTTTTGTGACAAAAAAATCTATAACTCCCGAACGAAGCGTCGGCCCAAGAAGTTCAAGGTGGCTAAATTTTTGTTTTTATTCAAGGAATTAAAAAAAAAATACGTTTCAAAAATTAAAAGTGCGTTTTTTGTTTTATTCCATTTTTAATTTTGAATTGTTTATAACTTATTGTTGAATTTGTGTAACATAATCGTAAATGTTTTCATTGTATAGAGCGTTCAAGAACGGAAAAAAAGACCCGTGGTTTTTCGAGTTATCACTAACCGTTGCTGAGATATATCGATCTGAATGATCGAATGTGGTCAATACTTCGAAAACTTCATTTGACCGTATTTCAAAAGTGGGGGCTCAAAATAAAAAACGCCGAAATACGTGTCTCTTTATTTTCAACACATATTAATGGGAAAAATTGGGGGGCAAAAATTTTGACCCAACTGTCCGAAGTTGCCGAAATTCCCAGGAATACCCCATATATATATTAGACTGGCCCTTATACAAGTGACTTTCGAATTTTGACGACGCTCACCGTTAATATGTTTCCAAATAATTTAAAAAAATCCTCCCAAAAGTACTCCGCTCTGTCTCAATATTAAGGGGTGCACCCGGCCTCCTACTTTTCCCCATTTGATTAACATAGGATTTTTATCGACTTTCTTTCATAATTATGTAGCACTGCCAATAAACATGCGAAAAAATATGAACCTAGTACGGTTTTTTAGAGAAATACACGTACTTTTTCAACAAATTTTTATTTTTTAAAAATTCAAAATGGCGGATCCAATATGGTGACTTAAAAAATCGATATTCATCAAATGGCACAAGACTGCATTAAAACTGGTTGTACATGGGGTTTTTGGGTCCCTGGAGTGAAATTTTGTATCGAAAGTATAAATTCAATATAGCCGAAGAAACTAAAATTGTCCAAATTTGGTCATTCTTCATATTTTTGATATTTCTTAGATTTGAGTGACGCGCCTGTGCGGCGGTAATACAAACCACACCGATTTATTCTATGATATAAAATAAATACAAGCTTTTTGGAGCTTGATCCAGCTCTGTGGCATCTGAACGAATTTTCCCAGTATGAAGAGATATTTCATCACCCCTCCTTTTTTTAATAGATATTATTTAAATAATTGTTATAAATTTGGAATTTTCACATCATTTTCCGTAAACAGATCGTAATAAACGTCGCCTGTGCGTCACTCAAATTTAAGAAATATCAAAAGTATAAAGAATGACCAAATTTGGACAATTTTGGTTTCTTCGGCCATATTGAATTTATACTTTCGATACAAAATTTCACTCGAGGGACCTAAGAAACCCATGTACAACCAGTTTCAATGCAATCTTGTGTCAAATTTGATGAATATCGATTTTTCAAGCCGCCATATTGGATCCGCCATTTTGAATTTAAGAAAAATAAAAATTTGTTGATAAAGTACGTGTATTTCTCTAAAAAACCGTACTAGGTTCATATTTTTCGCATGTTTATTGGCAGTGCTACATAATAATAAAAAAAGTCAATAAAAATCCTATGTTAATCAAATGGGAAAAAGTCGGAGGCCGGGTGCACCCCTTAATATTGAGACAGAGCGGGGTACTTTCGGGAGGATTTTTTTTTAATTATTTGGAAACATATTATCGGTGAGCGTCGTCAAAATTCGAAAGTCACTTGAATAAGGGCCAGTCTAATATATGATTGGTTCCATAAACTATAGGCATCGGTCCGGGTGACCCCCCCTCAGATTCTTTTCAAATTTTTTTGGGATGTAGTCCTTGATGACCTATATGTGCCTGAATTTTTTCAGATTTTTTCCTCCATTATTTCGGCTGTAGTAATTAAGGGCATTTCCGGACATTTCCGTTTTTTTTTTTTTTCAATCTAATTTCATAGTATTGTATCGCAAAATGAAAATTACACTCAGAATGCATTTCTATGTGAAATTGTCTCAACTTTTTGAAAAAAATATTGATTCTCAGTTTGGACTAACGCAAAGCTCTCAAAATCGACCTTTAATAATAAAAAGCTATTTTTCGGCCATTGCGCATGTCTGAAATTTTTTTTCAATATTTTTTTCAGAAAGCTGAGAAAATTTCACATATGATACGTCAAATTCACGTTGGGATGTCTGTAAAAACTGCTAGAATCGATGAAAGTTCAAAAATTCAATGATAAACCAAATTTTATTTTCTCCCTTCATAATGTATAAATTCTCCTTCAATCCTCTTGAGCTATCGATCATTTTAAATTTTTGTCTTTTAGATAGAAATGCAATGTCTTGACTACTCCCAATATCCTGCAGTGAAAGAAAGTTATACGATTATTTATACAATGAAATCAAAAATAGGCCTGCAACATTTCTTGAAAATATTTCTTTAATTGCAAAATAGTTTTTATTCGTTTTTAAAAACTTGAACAATAGAAAAATTTGAAGAATTCGACACAGGCCTTACAATAGCGGAGCCTAAGTTATTGCTAATTGGCGTAATGTTGTGAATTGATCGGGTCCCTTTGATTGATTTCGAGTGAGATGCTCGTTCATCTAACGTTGGCTTTAATTCAAAATATTTCGTCCCCTCAACGAACACAACGTCGATATTTGGCAGACTTTGATTTGTCCTCTCAAACAAATCGTATGGTGTGAGAATGTGTTCGTCTGGGTCCATCTGCAACGACCTTTTTCTTGCATTTCGCTTAATGGCCCCTCCCAAACCATCACACGGTCCTTTGCCATGCGCGGTCGCGAAAAAATGCCAATCAGCCTCAATATCGAAATCATTTTCATGATAACATAAATTTGTAAATGCGTTTTTATTTTTAAATTGCTGCGACGCTCCATCACTGAAGTAGTGAATTCTTTTTACCACATGAAATTTTTTATTTAAGTAAGCTACCAATTCGACTTGAAATAAATGAACCATAACGAAATCGTGTTTGAGACAGTTACGCCAATTAGCAATAACGTAGGTTCCGCTATTGTAAGGCCTGTGTCGAATTCTTCGAATTTTTCTATTGTTCAAGTTTTTAAAAACGAATAAAAACTATTTTGCAATTAAAGAAATATTTTCAAGAAATGTTGCAGGCCTATTTTTGATTTCATTGTATAAATAATCGTATAACTTTCTTTCACTGCAGGATATTGGGAGTAGTCAAGACATTGCATTTCTATCTAAAAGACAAAAATTCAAAATGATCGATAGCTCAAGAGGATTGAAGGAGAATTTATACATTTTGAAGGGAGAAAATAAAATTTGGCTTATCATTGAATTTTTGAACTTTCATCGATTCTAGCAGTTTTTACAGACATCCCAACGTGAATTTGACGTATTATATGTGAAATTTTCTCAGCTTTCTGAAAAAAATATTGAAAAAAAATTTCAGACATGCGCAATGGCCGAAAAATAGCTTTTTATTATTAAAGGTCAATTTTGAGAGTTTTGCGTTAGTCCAAACTGAGAATCAATATTTTTTTCAAAAAGTTGAGAAAATTTCACATAAAAATGCATTCTGAGTGTAATTTTCATTTTGCGATACAATACTATGAAATTAGATTGAAAAAAAAAAAAACGGAAATGTCAGGAAATGCCCTTAATTACTACAGCCGAAATAATGAAGGAAAAAATCTGAAAAAATTCAGGCACATATAGGTCATCAAGGACTACATCCCAAAAAAATTTGAAAAGAATCTGAGGGGGGGTCACCCGGACCGATGCCTATAGTTTATGGAACCAATCATATATATATATTTTTAAAAAAAATGTATATATATTGGGAGAAATGTGCGCGGCGAGAAATCCACACAAGTTGACATTAAACTCTTTCGGTTGGATTCATATTTGTTTGTATTAGAGAAATATAACCAACAACAAAGTTTTTATATTATAAGTTTATCGCGACGTTTTACGACGTTTTTCTTTTTTTTGTGGTTAGACGCACCCACGTAATGTGATCGACGAGGATCCATTTTTTGATTTTATATTGTATTTTTTTTTGGTTTCGTTATATTATACGTCTATGAAATGACTACACAGTATTTCCTTTTTTTATAATAAGTTTATCGCAGGACGACGTCTTTTTTTTTTGGTGGTTAGACTCCCACTCGTAATAATCGACGACAAAATAAATAAAAATAATTTCTTTTCTTTCTTTTCTCCATATTGTGCATGCCCCCCACCCGTATTCGAGTACTCACGGATTAGCGAACCGAAATAACGAGCAAACGATGAGCGAGAACGATTGCGAACGAACGAAAGTAGAGAGAGAGAGAGAGAGAGAGAGAGAGAGAGAGAGAGAGAGAGAGAGAGAGAGAGAGAGAGAGAGAGAGAAAAGATAGAGAAAAAAAAGAACGAAAGGCCAATTCTATCGATTTTCGGTGAAGAGAGTCACCGAAAATGGGGGGGCAATGTGACAAATAATACGATTGTCACATCGGGCCTAAAGCCGACCGACCCGAGCGCGAGCGTCGAAAGCCCACCGAAAAGAAATTGTATTAAAATATGTCGATTAACCGAGCACCATAACAGGCCCTCGAGGGGTGATCTCCCTAACCCGCATTCCTTCCGAAATATCACCGCGTAAATAGAATTATCCAACGCCACGTAAACGACCCAACGGCCTTCAGAAAACTACAGCTGCCGTCCGTAATATTTTCGAAATTATAATATTTCGAAGTTATTCCAATAATACGAGGAACGTTACCTCGGTACGCGAAACAACCGGCAACACCCAGCGGCCTTAGAGGGCCCACGGTCAAAATCTTGGGCACGTGCCAACGAACGAGACACCGGCGGAGGAGGGGGCTACAACCAATGAAAAGACGAGTTCGAACGAGCGGAGGCACCCGAAACCATATAAAAAGGGCACACCAAGACCAGAGGAGGACAGTCAATTATTTGTTTCAGAAACCTCCGGACCTCCAGCCATCGCCGTACCAGCCACAGAGTCAGCCACCGAGATAGCCCGGAAAAAGGTGGAGTCCGAGCAAGCAGTACGAAGGACCGACGGAGGAAACCGAGAAATCTGAAGAAGGAGGAAACCACTCAAGGCGACAGCAGTCTATGTTGGAAATCGCAAAGATTCCAAGTTCCCTCCTTTCTGCTAGATCTGTTACAGCATCAAAATCACGTGGAGGCGCATCGGGAGCGCAAGCAAGCGCATCGATTATCTATCCGTCACCGGCCGAGCGAGAAGCGCACCCCTGCTTCTAACGAGATCCGCTGACGGATCGATACTGGCGTATCGGCAACCAGAGCACCGCGAGAGCCCGATCAGCCGTAGCCAGGCCGCACGGAGGGGGGTACAGCGAGCACCGAGGTATCGGCCATCGATCGAGCGTCTAACGGCAGGAGAGGGGCTACCCCTATCGCCGTTGCAAGCACCAGCGCGCCAGCTTCGTGGCCCCGCGGGGTGAAGGGGAACAGCGCGTCGAGAAACACAACTCCCGTCCAACCCCACGTCCCCCACAATTTTAAGAGCGAAGAGACAGGTGCATGTAGGGGAAGCGATACACCCAAATTGTATACACACGGCGGCGAAATAAAAACGATTTTACCTATTTTCTCGTGTCACGAATTTTCTTACGTACTCTTGGCCCTAAATTAATTACTGTAGCAATATCTACCGTTACAATACAGTGACAGGCAAAACAGAGCGCCTATCATTAATCTAAGTAGCGAGAACTAAAGTCTGACTAAATCTTATAGTAAAGGTAACACGTGACTTAGGACTAAACAGAAACGCATCTTAAGGCTAAGTAAAATTGTGTTCCTCGTAGTTAGGTCTAAGACTAGAATATTACTCATCTGCGGTTATTAAGAGATAATATGTTATGTTGTTTACGCAAGTTAAGCTCTGCCATATAGGCTGCGTCAAGGTTTAACCACCGGTATTTATCGAAGTTAAGACGACTAAAGGTAAATGAATCTTTGTTTGGAAGCTCGGTCGAAAAGGCGAATTGGTCTTTGTTTATGAGGAAGTCGGTCGGTGAGAGCGTGATGCGTTTATCAGCTCTATTACGTTCCCAGTGATATAAGATCGGAATATTATGGGCATTTTGAATTAGGCCCTTTTTATCGCAATAGGTGAATGCCTGAGGATTCAGGTATCCTTTTTGTAGTTGTCGGATTGAAAGTTGCTCGTTTTGGTTTATTAAGTTGTGTACGACCGCGTTATCGATGGATGAAAGATTACTAAAGTAGTCTCGGGTAAGTTGTAGACAAAAATTGTCGATGCGGGGAATATTTGCTCTGTTGTAAATTATTTTATTGGAGACAAAATGTTGGAAATCGGAGTGGTGTAAGCGGTATAACTTTAGACAGGACGCAAGCACGCTACCACTGTAGCTATCACGGCAGCTCGAATCGGATGCTATCAATAGTCTTTTAAATTTATTATTCCCGAACGATTTTCCCCAGAATAACCCGAATAGTGCAATTTATTATTTTGAATCCCAAGAAAGAAATTACTTTAAAAAACAGTTTTTTGCTACATATTATTTCCCTATATGTTATTAAAATCAACTTTTTTAGGCATTACTCGATCAATCGATCATGATGGGTCAAAGTTAGCCAGTCCGAACGCTGAACCGCGTTTGCCTCTCGATGTCCCGTAGCCCCAGCTGTTATTAAAGGCGCTCGAACGGTCGACTCCGTGTCTGAGTGTGCCACCCGTTGAAGACGCCCCGCCACAACTTGACATCCCGTTATCCCGTCTAAGCCGGCTAACACGGAATTCATTAGTCTCTGAAAGGTGGGGGGAGCATTCTTTAACCCGAAAGGCATTCGCGTATACTCGAAATGGCCTTGTGGGGTGGAGAAAGCGGTTTTTTCTCGGTCTCATGGCGCCATGGGGATTTGATGGAATCCCGAGGCGAGATCTAACGTCGAGAAATACCTAGCTCGTCCCAGCTGATCCAGTTGTTGTGCCCACCGACCGTTTTACTGTGATGGAACGGGAAGGGAGGGCGTTTTCATTTATTTATTTATTTTTGGGGATCTTTCACCGTCGAAGAATTGGAATTCACGTAGAATTAGTTTGTGTGTTGGTTTTTATTACAAGATTACAATGTTTCTTTACAATTATCGGTACCGACTTGTACCTTTACCGAACCGTGCGTAGCCGGCAGATCCTAAGCACCCGTGGAAGAGTGTAGCTACCGCGGTTCGGGAGTCTCGCTTCGAACAGCGATTCCACCTTGATCCGAAAACTTGACTCACGTTGATCATCACTCCGGTCATTAATATATCCCTGATCTGAGGGTTAGTAGGTCGACTCGGTCGCTGCACCCGCTTTGGAATTAGCCAACGGTGCTGCGCCAGCAAGACTGTGCTGGCGCAATGGCTGCAAACAGCGAACAATCGATCGGGTCATCGATCGAGCCACCTTTTTACAGAGTGATGACCACGGCTTTCGACACTCCCTTAGGAATGTCGAATGCCGCAACTAAATATTCTTTCCGAAATTCTGGGGCACAACAAAGTATTTCCGTGATATTTGGCAGCGGATAGGAGTCACCGACGGTGACTTCGTTGAGTTTACGGAAGTCAACGACCACCCGTAGTCGTCGCGTGCCGTTCGGATCCGGTTTCTTCGCGACTACGAGTAGAGGAGCGTTCCATTGGCTCTTTCTCGGTCGGATTATACCGTCCGCCAGCATTTCTTCGGTTTGTTTTTCGACTTCTCTTTTGTGGGCTTCGGGTAGCCTGTAGGGGTGCACCTTTACCGGGAGCGCTCCGTCCCGTAGGAGAATCGTATGCTCTACCATGTGTGTGCATGGCAGCTTATCTCCGGGAAGGTGGAAGATGTCCTCATAATCGTCAACTAGTTCATTAACGATTCCTCCTCTTCCCCGTTGAGATGGGAACGGTCGAGCTCTCGCCGTAGTTGTTCGAGCCGTTCCATGCCTCGCCCCGCTCGGATCGTATTTACTCCGAGCGTGACGGCCTCGCTCTCGCACACTGGCTCGAGTTGCACGGTGGGTCGTTGCACCACACGCGCATCGTCGCTCGTGTTTACGAGGCTTACTATGCATGTGTTGCCGGACGGCGGCGTGATGCACGATCCCATTATTACGTCCGGTGTTAATACTCGTTTTTCTACAAACCCCACGAATTTACTCGCGGTTTTAGCGCGTACGATTGTTTCGCTACGCGCAGGCAGTGTTACCCGAATTGCTCCGTCGAACAGGGGCATCGTATGGCCATAGATTTTTATTGTTTCGCCACCAAAAATATCTACTTTGTGTTTGCGAATGAAATCCATGCCTAAGATGCCCTGGACGGGTAATGACACGTTTTGTGCCACTACGTAGAACGGGTGTTGTACTATAACCGCTGGCACCCCAAGGGCTATTAACGCTACGCCCTTGGGACGGAATTTCCTACCCAATATGCCTTCGAGTTCGACGTTACATTCGTCGACGACGGTGCCTGGCTGCAGGCAGTTTTCCCGTATCACGCAGCATTGCGCTCCGGTGTCGGCTTTTAACGTTACCACGCCTTCCGCCGCGCTCGGTGCTTCTATTACGAAGTCGTTTGATGCGTTACTCTCTGGGAGGGTGACGGAGAGCGTTTTTAAAGGAGTCGAGTTGCCCCTGACCGTCAGCGTGTGAAGGCTCAGGGTCCCTATCGTTTTTCTATCGTCTGGTGCTGCTCCCTTATTGTTTTGGGGTGCATTTCCATTCCTTTTTCCGTTGCTTGAGCCTTCTTGACTGGCTGAGGACTGCGCTGGGCCGTTGTTCGTCTTGTTAGCCTGATTCCTTAAGCGCTTACGGCACTCTTGGTAATTATGGCCCTTTCTTTTGCAATAACCGCATACCACGTCTACCTGGTTTACAGCACGGGTAGGCTCCGGCAAGTTGGTGCGTCCGGTTTGCTGTGTGCAATTCCGGCTCACGTGCCCGGCCTTGCCGCAGGTGTAACAAGTCCTGTTGTTGTTATCTTTGGATTGTTGTGTTGTATTTTTACGCTGTCCTTGTCCCTGCGCCGCTCCCATACCCTTTTGACTGATGGCTTCGGCTATTTCTATGGCTGCGACGGCGGATTCGTGGAGGGTCGCACAATTTCGCGCCCACACGAGTACCTGCACTTGCCCCGTGAGACCATTCTCAAACGTGGCTTGTGCGCATTTCCGGATCGATCCCTCGATAGCTTGCGCGTTTCTCTGTGACTCATTTTCGGTCAGCCTATTTACCATTTGAGACGTGATCGTCTCTACTCGCGTCGCGTATGCTGCGACGCTCTCCCCTTGTCCTTGACGCGCTGTGTTTAACTCCAATTGCAGGGCTGACAGTGACTTTCGCTGTCCATACAAGCCCTCTAATTCGGTACGGAGTTCCGCGAAGATAAATATATTTTTGTGCATCAAATCTATTGCCGCTCTTCCCTTGATCCGATTTCCGAGGACCATTTCGAGCAGTCCGCTGTGTTCTTCGTAATCCACCCGTCGGCACGCGGTCTCGCACGACCGGAGGAAGTATTGCAGTTCGTCTGCGCTACCTCCGTGAAACGGATCTATGTACTTAAGGGCGTGCCACAAGGGCATCATCCCCGGTCGTCGTTCCGCGGAATTTCTTCGGCCCCGTGGGGGATCTTCCCCGGCTCGGTACCATTGTAATTCCTCGCCTTGCTCCCTCAGTTGCGACTGGAGTGCCCTAATCAGTTCCTCAGGGTTGCCGTTGACTTCGCGGAGGGTGGCTGCGGTACTTCCCCGATACGATGGCCCGACCTGCGTCAATCTGGCGCGACGGCGGTCGAGCTCGCGTTGCAGGGCCGCAACAGCATCGCGCTCGTCCGGACGGCTATCGTCCGGCGGCGTCGGGTTCTGTGTATACCGACGCGGAGGAGGAGGAATCCCGTTTTGCGTTTCTCCGGAAGGGAGCACGGGGGTGGTTATCGGCCTCGGCGGAGGGAGGCCTGCGTTTCGAGCCATGGCTGCTATGTCGTCCTCTATCATCTGTCCCGAGACAGGTCGCGAGAAAATGTCCCTGGGGTTCTCGAACTCGTGTTCCGAACCGTTATTTGTGTATTCGGCAAACGAGGTACCCCGTCGTACGTTTACTCCTTCGCGACCGCCGGAGTTTCGCGGGGTTATACGAGTCTCGTCCGCAGGTGGAGGTGTCCCGGAGGGTGGTAAGGTGCCCAGCGCTCGGTTAATCCTCGCGGTTATCACGGCTAGCGCCGCCGCTAGTTCGGCGACCGTTTCCCCTCCCTCTGGAGGGTCTTGTAGCCCCTCCCGTTGTTGGTCGGGGTCAGAAATTTGCGAATCGTTGTCTGCTATTTTTTCTACTCGTTTGACTCTACCCCTATCTTTTTAAATTGCTTTTACGGACCGGTATTGATTTCGTTCGGACTGACGCGGGACTAGGCTTTGACTGTTAATGTAATTGTAATGAATTAAATCGCCACTTACAGGAAGTAGATCTCTGATGCCATCCTTCGGTCCTGGTCGTCCGTGGAGCAGGTCTTCCTCATCGTGTGGTGTCGGATTCGTCCTCGGCCGGTGCTGAGTCGGCGAATTCCGGGCTTCTGCGACGTGAAGTTCTGTGCTCGCTTTACTCCGTTGAGGTCCCGTAGTAATCCAATTCGAAATCGAACTATCACTATTTGTAACATGGCACAGTGTGTTTCGTTTCGGAGCACAGTTTTTATATAGCACTGATTTTAATCGTTAAACTGAATTTACTTGGCAGGATCCCACCGCTGCCACCAAATTGTTGTGCCGGAGCACCGAGTGACCGATAAGGAGCGGGTGTTTAACGGCTTAAACAATTATTTAATTATTTATTCGTGAGTTCCCGCCACGAAGAATTGGTATTCAAGTAAATCAGTCAATGATTAATTTATTCAATGTGTTAAAAAACTGGTGCAATACAATATTGGTTACAATGCTTCAAACTTAATTTTAACTTTAACTTCGATTTTAACTTTGACCGGACCGCGTTGAACCGGATAACCCTAGACGTTCGCGCTTCGACGTGATTCCGCGGTTCGGGGTCTGTTTCAAGACTGCCGTCGGGTGGTCGCAGTGCCACCCATTACGACTCTTACCCGAGAGTCTACTTTTACGCTTTGTTCTTTTGACTTTGAACTTAAGCTAAATTGAATATTATAGTAACGGAAATACGGCATTTCCGTCTTCCGCATTTGGCTCTACTCTACTTTGAGAAACAATTATGTCTTGTATGTAATTGTTTCGATAAAATTTTCATAAAAATTACGGGGCACCACAGACGGAACCGATAGGGTTACTTTGCCCCCGCGGAGCGAAACAATCGTTCACGGGAAAACGAAGAGCAAAACCATCGTTTTCGTGGAGAAATACGAAATCGAAAAAGAAATACTCGTCGGTGCCTGTGTAACGCCACCGAGGGGGAACAGCTGTGCCGTTAGCATAGTAAACACCAGTGACCGAGCGCACACAGTGCTACGACCCGTAGTGCAACTCGAGCCGCTAGGCGATAGCGCGACCGAGTCGCTCAGCATCGGCACTGTGCGCGTGGGCAGAGGGGTCGAGAGGCTCGACCGACTGCGAGATGAAATCGATCTCGCACACCTCAACGCCGAGGAATTATCGTCGCTCGAAGAAACCATACAAAATTTCGAGGACATATTCCACCTTCCGGGAGACGTGCTTCCGTGTACAGACAAAGTCGAACACTGCATCCTCCTGAAGGAAGGTACGTTACCGACAAAAGTACACCCGTACCGCCTCCCCGAAGCTCATAAAAGAGAAGTAGAACGACAAACAGAAGAAATGTTGTCCGATGGCGTCATACAACCAAGCAAAAGTGAATGGAACGCGCCACTGCTGGTTGTGGCAAAGAAACCAGATGCCAACGGGCAACGACGAATGCGAGTCGTGGTAGACTTCTGTAAACTAAACGAAGCGACCATCGGAGACTCATATCCGCTGCTTAATATTAACGAAATATTAGACCAGCTGGGAAGGGCGAAGTATTTTTCTACTCTCGATCTTGCATCGGGATTTCATCAAATTCCAATGGCTAAGAGAGATAAAGAAAAAACCGCTTTCTCGACTCCGCAAGAGCATTTCGAATACAACCGAATGCCCTTCGGATTAAAAAACGCTCCCCCGACGTTCCAAAGGCTGATGAACACAGTCCTAGCGGGACTGGACGGGATAAAATGCTACGTCTACCTGGATGATATCGTCATCCACGGTAAGACCCTGCAGGAGCACAACAGTCGACTCGCAGAAGTTTTCCAACGCCTGCGAGAAGCGAAACTGGCCTTACAGCCGAGCAAATGTCAACTAATGCGAAAGGAAACGCATTACCTCGGTCACATAATTTCAGAAAAGGGCGTACAAGCAGACCCCGAAGAAATCGCGGCTGTAAAAAATTTTCCGATACCAACCACCGTAAAAGGAGTACAATCTTTCCTTGGGTTGGCCGGATATTATCGGAAATTTATAAAAAACTTCTCGAGCATTGCTAAGCCCCTCACGGAACTCGTGCGGAAGGACGAGGCATTCGAATGGACTGCCGTCCGAGACGCAGCGTTCGAGGAGCTGAAAACCGCAATGACTACGGCACCGATACTCCAATACCCGGATTTCGGTAAGCCATTTGTAGTAACGACCGATGCGTCAGACAAGGCCATCGGGGCAATATTATCGCAAGGGAAGGTCGGGGACGACCTTCCGATATGTTACGCGAGCCGTACTCTGTCGAAGGCTGAGCTCAATTACACAACGACCGAGAAAGAACTGCTCGCGATCGTCTGGGCAATAACTAAGTTCCGGCCTTACGTTTACGGTACACGTTTCAAGGTGGTAACGGACCACCAACCTTAAACTTGGCTATTCGGTGTAAAAGATCCCGGCTCTCGACTCATGCGTTGGAAAATTGAATTATCCGAGCATGAGTTCGATATAGAATATAAAGCGGGAAAGAAGAACACGAACGCCGACGCATTGAGTAGAATATGCGCGGTGACAAGAAGCCAAGAGAAGGAGAGAAAGGGGCACACTGCGCGAGAGAGAGAGAGAGAGACAACTCACCCGGCATGGCCCCACGTTTAACCGATCCGCCGTACCCCATAGCAGCCGAGAGCGGCGCGAGTGGGGACAGCGCGGACAGCCACGCGAAAGGAACGGGCGAGAAGAGAGAGAAAGCAAGCCTTGCGCCGTGCGACAGCGAAACCAGCGGTGTAGCGAGCGCCAAATCCAGCGGCTCGAGCCGCCGGGCAGCGGTCAGCGGACGGCTAACCGTGGCTAAGGAAGCGGAGAGCGGGGAGGACAGCGATACGGACGCGCTACAGCAGCGACGGAGACAGCCGTACAGAAGACGAGCGTGGCGTCTGCAGCAGCGTAACCTGTCCCAGCCCCGAGGACCGAAGGATAATTATGCACAAATACCACGACGCCCCCCTCGGAGGGCACCAGGGCATCAAACGAACCCTTGCAAGGATCCGGACCAAGTACGAGTGGCCCGGCATTAAGAAAGACGTGGAAAAACACGTAAACAATTGCACAAAAAGCCAAAAGAACAACCTCAGCCGGAAAGAGCGAGTTCCAATGGTAATCACCGACACGCCCGAAAGGGCTTTCGAGAAAGCGTCAGTGGATATTGTCGGCCCCTTGCCCGAAACACACCAAGGCAACAAATACATCCTGACATACCAAGACGCTCTAACGAAATACAGCGCGGCAATGGCAATCGAAAACCAGGAAGCCGACACCGTAGCTAAAGCTCTCGTGAAAGAAGTGATCTGTCGGTACGGCATGCCCGCAATAATCCTATCGGACCAAGGGACAAATTTCCTGAGTAAAACCTTCAAGGAAATCTGCCGGCTATTACGAATCAAGAAGATCCAAGCCACAGCTTACCACCCAGAGAGCAGCGGGGCCCTAGAAAGGTCGCACCGTACCCTCGCAGAATACCTACGTCATTTTATCGAGGAAGATCGATGCGACTGGGACGAGTGGCTGCCGTACGCAATGTTCACGTACAACACCACACCGCACACAGCCACGGGGTTGTCCCCGCACGAGCTTACCTTTGTACAAACAGCAGTGCTACCGACAGCGGTAAAACAGGAACCGCGAAGCACTTACTCGTACAACGATTATGCCGACGAGCTACGGGAAAGACTGCGAGCGACCTGGACAGTCGCCCGAAACAACCTGCAACAAGCAAAGGAAAGGGCGAAGACGAGCTACGACAAGGGCACGTCCGAGGTGACCTACCGCATCGGCGACCGCGTCCTCCTCCACGACGACACCGTGCGACGAGGCAGGTCGGCCAAACTAACCCCTAAATGGGTCGGACCATACGAGGTGACGGAGCAACGCACCCCGGTCACTTACAAGATCCGGAAGGGAAAGAAAGAACTGACGGTCCACGCGAACCGCATCAAATTGTTCGTGGACCACTAACGCAAAAAATTCAACAAAATAAAATGCGTGTCCTGGCCTCGGAACCGGGCACATCCCAACCCCAAAACAAATCAATTAATCAAACAAAAAACGAAACTTAATAACTAAAAGCCGCCGCGCCGCTAAGGAAAGGCGGCGGGCAGCCAAAAGAAAACGAGGGAACCTAGAATGAGGAAAACAAGGGAACGTAAAAAAATAAAGAAAAATGAGATTCAAACTATTCTCCATTTATTGGACCCGACTCCACCGGAGCCGGAAACCTCGGGAAAGAAAGGAGGAAAAAATAATAATCCCAATAAACAAAAAAAAGGGGGGCTCAAAACAAAAACTCACCAAACATGGCAAAACGGAAGCAAACGACCCACAGTCAACTGCACCGAAATGTCTAACGAGACTTCACCCACGACCGACAGCAGCTAGCCCCAAGTCCTGAAGAGAGGCAAGAGAAGGAGACTCCGAGAAGAGGAGCGCTTACTCAGCAGTCTCACGCCCCGCTAACACCGCTTTCCGTTGCAGGATTGCCCTCCTCGCACTGGGGACCATGTGCAGAGGCAACACCACAACGGACTACGAGATAAGAGCGTTCACGAGCCAACCGGGGATCTACTTCGAGGACATGGGAACACTTGCCGTCGCAAAAGCAACTTGGCGATTAGCCATCGCCCTTAACGTGGCCCCACTAGCCAAACGTGGCGAAGAGGTAAAAAATTACCTGCGCACGACCACCGCGACGTGCAAAAGTAGGACCGGTGAAAATTATCTATGCCCCGTCCTAGCCAAAGCAGTCGCCCCAATGGTAGACAAGATTACCTACGGGATCGAGACCTTCACCGACCTATTGGGATCCCATAAACACGCGCGAATCCGACGAGGGTTGGTCGACGGTCTCGGCACGGCCATTAAATTCATCTCGGGCAACATGGACCACGACGACGCTGAAGCGATCAACGAGCAAATAACCGCCCTTAGAGACAACCAACGGGTGCTCAAGGACGCCGCCACAGATCAGCTGCAAGTGATCGAGATGGCCATAGAGATGTTCAACGAAACCTCCAGGCACATCCAAACAAACGAAGACACCCTTAAGGCCTCTCTCCGAAAGTTGGAAAGGAGCCTCGGGGACCGCCTGGATCAGGTGACGCGAAGACAGCAGCTAACAGAAAATATAGCCGCTGTAAGCGTGGTAGTAGAAGAATTACTCGACGACATCCAGGAACTCATCAGACTCGTCGTCGACATCGGACACGGCCGACTCGACGTCGCGGTAATCCCACCACGGAAACTCGTGCGTCACCTCACCGACGCACTGCCGTACCTACCAACAGGAAGCTCATTCCCAACGAGAATCACCCGCGATCAGATGTCACAGCTTCTCAGCTACAGTGACAAATCGGCCTACTACTACAATGGAACGTTGGTAGTAGTAGTGGACATACCACTCCTCGAGCAGCGGCGGTACAAAGTCAGCAAAACGTACCCCCTCCCGACGAAGTCGACCGGAGACACATACATGTTCCTCGACACCACCGAGGACATTGTGGTCGTCGACCCTGAAAACCGAGACTTCATCCAGATGACGAACAACGACCTCTCAAGGTGCAAAACGAACAAAAGGTCATACATATGCCCAGCAGCGCAACCGGTGCAACCGACAACCGAGAATGCGCCCTGCGAAGTACAACTATACGCGAAAATACGACCCGATAACGAAATAACATGCGAAAAACGGGCCGTGATCCTAAAAGAAACAATTATCATAACCATGCTGCAACCCGGCAGATGGCTATACGTAGCACCGAAAAGCGAAACCATCCGAATAACATGCGAAAACGGCATAACCAAGCTAGGAAAATTAGTAGGGACGGGAATTATGGCTTTGGTAGGAGTATGTAAGGTAACAGCCCAGGGTTTCAGCGTCGCCACCGGACGACGATACACGCAGACGGTCCGAGAGGACTACCTACCCCCTTACAACCTCACCCTCCTGGACGAGGAGGGAGAAGCAACCAGCACCAAGACGGACGGGGCAACAGCCATGCTCCAGCCAGTCATACGAGACCCCGCCAAACTACGCGAACTCGGACAGCGAGTCCGAGAAATCAAAGAACATTTACGCGAGGAATTCCGAAACAAATTCCACAGCGCCATAACAATAAGCACAACAGCGATACTCGCAGTCGCGGCGATAGCGCTGGTCAGTTACGCCGTATACCGAGCAATGCGAAAAAGAAACGCGACACCGCAGCCTTCAGCCGCGACCGTCGCAATCAATCTAGAGACCTTCGCCCCTCGCGAAGAAGAGCGACCCGAAACTCGAACCATAGACGAGATACGAAAAAACCGCGAAACAGTAAAACAACTAGACCAGTACTACCGTCGCGAACGAGCAAAATAAACCGAAAACCTCCGGGCACACAAAAATGTATTCGAAGTAAAAATTTTGTCCATTAACAATATCCCAAATTTTTACTTTTCAGGGGGGAGGGATGTTGTGCCCCGTAATTTTCATCAAATCACTGTCATTATAAATTTAAAATAAATTCCATGAACAATTATATCGAGTATATAATTGTTCCCCACGGTCATCGAACCAGCTATCGCTAACGAAACTGCTTACGCTAAAATTGCTTACGCTAAAATTGCTTACGCTAAAGTTCAATAAACTCAACAATTTCATTTCAAAAGACCTCGAACATTGACCGTGCTGACCAAGAACCAGGTGATTGGCCAGGAACGATCAGACCACAAAAATTGTAAACTCAGCTTTTCGACGACGAGCTCCGAGCAACCGAAAGCTCGCGAACGAAAAGCCAGTCTAAAAAGAAGCATCAAGCCCAACGGTCCTCTGACCAATAGGCTTCCGTGTCGCGACGAATTTTCGTAGCTATCTTTGAAAGATCGTACGAAAACTCGAAGTACAAACCGCGGCGCGGTAAAAGTGACACGTCTAACCAAGTAACACCTGTACCGAGCATTGTCAATAAATACACCACATCTGTGTTTAAACGAGATTATTCAATTCGGCAAACGATCCTAAAACTTATCCCTTCTGACCCGTAATCCCATCATCGAAGGAGACACGGGCCATCCGGGGACACAACACTACTCATCTCTGCTACGGTAGTTCGGTCTCGCTTGCTTCCGAGTTCGCCAACGTATATATATCACCTCACATATTTATCATATATATATATATGTCCCCGTATATAGATCATCGACGTATAGATATGGACCAATAATACTGCAAGGAAACGTAAAATTGTAATAGAAAGAAAGCAGATAAGGTGGGTTTATTCCTCTCGCACTCATTCTCACGGAAAAGAGAGAGAGAAAAAACCCACCTAGTCTCTTATCTTTCTCTTACAATTTCACTTTTTCTCGCACTATTATAGGTCCATATCTATATGTCGTAGGCATAGGTATAGTGTGATCAACAAGCAAAAAATAGCTGACTAGTGTTACGTCCGGCGTAACAATATATTGGATTTGCGATGTTTTCGACCTTAGCAAATGCTAATTGGTCAGGGATACGGGCTGACGATTTGATTCAGGAAAAAGTGTTATTTTTATATATTGTGACACCGTTTTTATTTGGGCACCTTCGCCGCTCCTGCGCTGCGCGGGTTGGGCGCCAGCCACCACAAGGCGGCCCTGGCATTTATCCCCGGGGTGAACCTGGGCCGACTACGATCGTGCGACAGCGCGGAGCGATGCGGAACCCACCGGCTAACCAGCCTTACGCGGTAGAGGGGCGTGGGCTGGTACGGTCAAATAATTTCGACAACGGTTAATGTTAGATATCTGATTTATTGCGCGATCGGATAATCGTCCGACTACGTGTTAATGATAACTTCCGAGCGACCGAATTACAATAAATGTTAACGTGCACGGGCCTCGCCCGGCCAAAGACCAAAGACAGCGAATGTGGATGAAACTTCGGTCGTTCGTGGTTTAACAATAGCACTGAGGCTCCCTATAGTTTACAAATCGAGTTAATTCTTAATCACTCCTTACAATTTAAGTAACAGGTACTATTCTAACCTCGTGCACTAACAAACAACACTTTTAACATACATTTCTCACTACTCTAATCATAACCTCTTAATAAACCTGAGAAATAAATAAATAATTTACCGGACCACTACTCTATACACTTTTCGCCGAGCTTCGCGTTCACTCTCTCTCGACTCTTTTCGCCGAGCTCTACACCCACTCTCTCGACACTTTTCGCCGAGCTCTGCATTCACTCTCTCGACCCTTTTCGCCGAACCCTTTTATTCCTTTCTCACTCGAATATTCCCTACGAACTTCGTCCTCTAGGGACTCCTATTTCTCGGCGGGTTAATCCCCGCGTGGGAGTGGGCCCTTCTTGCCCGCACACTCACCTCCGACAGCCGTTAGCCAACTATGATAACCGGTTGATTTTACGTTAATGAGCTAAATGATGATAACAAAGACGAACCCTCCGGAATTCTGACAACTGTTCGTGATTCTCGGAGCTTCGCTCACTGCAAAAATTAAGCGATAGCCGGCGACGAGAATTTTTACCGCATGGCACTGGTAATCAATTAGCCATTTACGATTTAGTTGGACTTGTCTACACGAAAATACTAAGTTTTCCTCGTTAGCTCGAATTTCTCGGATAACTGCCGACAGCTAAATTTGCTCTGAATCAAATTTATAGGCGTAAGCACGAGCTACGTTACCCACGGCACGCCGGATCTGGCCTCGCTGATGATGGCTCCCTTTCAGGAGGTATGGTGCAGTAAACTGTTAGAGTGGACCACCACCGACGAGAGCTGGACGAGAAGAGAGCGACTCGAGGCTCGTCGTATGGGGCCTCGTCCGAGTGATCCCCACTTCGAGTCACCAGCTTGGTCGATGCGGGCTCGCTCTTCTGGTGATGTGGGGGCAACGTTGGTTCACTCTGTAGTTCCGCAGCCTCTTCGTTAGATAAAATGTCGACAACACTGATGATTGCGGATCCCGGTCTCGTCGTTATCGACGGACGACGATGGATACCGCGGTCGGGTGTATGTGTGATAACCACCCGCTGCGTGCTTGTCGACAGCGATGATACCCTGCTTCCGCCTGCGGTTTTAACCTGGCCCGTGCTGCACTTCCGCGAACATTGGTAGCGGAAAGTTGACAACACCCTGCCCTCGAGATTCCCCCCGTTGGTCGGTGGAAGAGAAGGTACAGGGGCGGCTCCAAGGTGTTTAATTTTCCCATCTTGTAAACCGGGTATCGGGCCTACGGCTGGTGTCGATACTCGGGTGGCACGAAGGCAGTGTGAGGATCCCCAATCTCGATCCCCCCATCTCCTGGCTCAGTGTTTCGGATCCCCGGGCCGGGGGAATGGTCCGTCCGTGGATCCGACTGCCGCTGGCATTCCCTCCAACCGGCGGTGAGGCGACTGCAAACCGGCCTCGGGTCCCTCACTCCCGAGGGGTTATGTCGTCCCTCGACGGGAACAGGAACGACGTATGGCTGCGGCTGTGGAGTGGAACCTCTCGTTGCTCCGGTGGTAGCGGCGGCTCAGAAACCGGGTGTACGTGGGAAAAACAAAATAACGTCGAGAACTATTATTTATCCTACTTAACAATCTTTTTCCTAACGAATTTATTTTCTTTAAAATGGCTGTCGGAGGGAGGATCGGTGGTGGACAGCCGACAGCGTAGTATAGCAAGCGCTACAGCGCAGTAACGGGGTGCCGAAAAAGCACCACGTTACAATATGTATATATATTTGGGATATTTATTGAGAATAAAGTGTAAAATGTGTGTATGGGTTATTTTGTGTATGTGTGTAATAAAGGTCCGCGTGGGTACGCGTTACCTTTATATCTAAAACTAGTGTTAATTTAGTTAATAAAGGAATGAGAGTCCGCGTGGGTACGCGTTACTCTCGGAGTTGGAAGGATGTGAGTCCGCGTGGGTACGCGTTACTCACAAAGGGTAGTTTGGGAATTTTGAAAGAGACACAGAAGGAACTTACAAAAACGTTGATTCCTTTTTCTTTAAATTATACTTGAAAATATTTATTAGTTGGGCCTGGGCCCGAAATGATTTTAAGAGATGTTGCGACGTCGGAGGTTGAATTATTACTGTCTAAAAGACGCGTGTGTGGCCCTTTTATACAATTTCGGGTCCACACAAAATATTTAACCAGGTTGGAGAGGGTAGTTTTCCTTATTTATTATTGGTTGAAAACACCGTCTCCACCTTCTTGTTCTCTAAGACGCGTTTCGCTTTTAACTACGAAGCTAGTGGTAAGGGTGGGAAAGGGCAAATTTTCTTTATATCTCATTGGTTGAAATTTCCCGATTCCCACTTCTTAGTTTTATGCAAAAGGTGGGAAGAATCTTATCTTTTCGAGCTGAAGGCCCAAGAACCCCCTCCCTTGTATCTTTGTAGGCCCCTTGAGAAAGGCCATACGCTCACGCCCGTTTTTGGAGGGTTGCAGCCCTTCAGGCGTCTGTGTGGTGGCGTTACGGGGACGTAACCCTAGTACGCCTACGCCACCGATCCGTGCAGTTACCCGATTTTTATTGACGAAACATTGACGCGCAATCTTTTTTTTTTACTGCTTAGGAGAATGTAAACGAAATTTTTTTGAATCACATTTTCAGATTTTTATAGAATTTTCGAGAGAACACCGGTTTTTAAAAAAAATAGAACGAGACATTCAATGCATTCATGACGATGCGATTAATGGAAGATTTCATTCAGCATCATTTCATAAACTAATGAAGATTTGATATTTTTGCAACGGCAAGTTCTCGTGCGTTTGTCTGGCGCTGGACAATTGTATCAGCCTGAAACGAACGATCGGTTTATCTCCACCCATGCGAACTCGTTGTTGTTTTTTCTTTTCTTTTTCTCTCACTCGCACGACGGAGCTACGATGACACCGTCTCGCTCGCTTCTGAGTCCCCGCGTTGCGACACGGGCTTGGAATGAAATTTCGTGAGCGGTCCGAGATCGTCCAAAAACGTAAATTTCAAAAATTGATGAATAATTTTTATTATAAGAATAGTTGTTGTTTTTCTCGTTTTTTCCAGGTACTTTGAGAATTTCCTTAAATTTGAGCGGAATATAAATTTTTCATTTCATCCTTGATGTA
Organism: Sussaba pulchella; assembly: GCA_963971145.1. NCBI lineage: Eukaryota > Metazoa > Arthropoda > Insecta > Hymenoptera > Ichneumonidae > Sussaba > Sussaba pulchella. Next base: position 51,862 of record CAXAQZ010000883.1, read on the forward strand.
TTCTGTAAGACTGCAATTCTCGGTCGTTTTCGAACACTGAGAATTACTGCACTGTTTTTGTTTTTAAATTTCAATTTGACAACTATTATTTATTTGTCGAGTTGAGATGTAGTATCTTTTTTCAGCAATGACAGCGGGATTGTTGATCAAATTTGTTTCGCTGTGTCGAATTTTCGACGGCGAACGAAAAATTCGTCTGCTGTACACCGGCGCCCGAACGTTTCTGTCAGCTGTGCGCTCATCCGCGGTCGTTCTGAAATTCTATTATTATTGTTAACGTTATAAGATTTAATAAAATGTAATGCATAGTTAGTAAGTGTTTTAAAAAAACTTTTTATAAATTCAAAAAATTTGAGATAAAAAATAAAAATGATATATGAATATTTATTCAACCCTGAACCTAAAAATTTCATGAAATAAAACGTCAATTACGCGCAAATTGATATTTTATAAACAATTTTAAACCAATTTTTTACGACAATGTCGGGGTCGGTTTGACGTTACTTTTGACACACCGGCATGGACAACCCGGGCGAGCCGTTCGCCATCGTGAACATTGGTATAGCGGGAGGGGGGGGGGGGGGGGGTCGTGTTGAAGACATTGAAAAATATCTGACGCCCTACGACGGCTACGCCACCGATATCGAAATTTTCCCGATTTTTAGTGTGGGAACTTTGACGCAAAATCTTTTTTTTACAGCTTAGGAAAATATAATCGGCAATTTTCAAGAAATTATCACATTTTTATAGAATATTCGGGAAAATATCCGTTCATTCGAAAAATATAAATGCAAAGATATGATTCATAAAAGATTTCATCCAGCATCAATAACGCAAACTTCTGGAAAATTCATATTTTATCAACGGCAAGTTCTCGTGCGTTTGTCTCGCGCTGGACAATGCTGTCAGCCCGAAACGAACGATTGGTTTATCTCCACCTGTGCGAAATCGTTGTTTCTAATTTTCTCTCTCTCTCTCACTCGCACAACAGAGCTACGATGACGCTGTCTCGCTCGCTTCTGAGTCCCCACGTTGCGACACGGGATTGGAATAAAGTTTCTCGTGCGACGCACGATCATCAGAAAAACGAAATTTTCAATATTAACAAATAATTATTATCATAGCAATGGTTTTTTTCCAGGTATTTCGAGAATTTTCCTACACTTGAGGGGAATATAAATTTTTTATTTCGTCCTCGATGTATTCCACAGAAATGTAATTCTCAGTCGTTTTCAAACACTGAGAATTACTGCAACGTTTTTGTTATTAAATCTCAATTTGACAATTATTATTTATTTGTCAAGTTGAGATGTAGTATTTTTTTTCAGCAATGACAGCAGGATCGTTTGACAAATTTTTTTCGCTGCGTCGAATTTTCGACGGTGAACTGTTGTGTCCCCCGGATGACCCGTGTCTCCTCGAATCTTCAGATTACGGGTCAGGAGGGATAAGTCGGGATCTCTTGCCACAAATAAGTATTAACTCATAAAATACAGACACGCTTTGAAATTATTATGGTTTTTGGGTTTTTACACAGCAGATGTTATTCTCGATGACTCGGACTAACACTTTATTATCGCGGTGCGACGTATCACGTTTACCGCACCGCGGGTTTCTATTAGATATTTCTATTCGCGCTTTTTACAAAGTATCGACGAGGAAATTCTATCGCGGCACGGGAGTCTGATGATCAGAGGACCGTTCGACTTGATCTTTCGTTCAAGACTGACTCTTCGATGGCGAGCTTTTGGTTCTTCGAGGCTCGTCGTCGAAAAGCTGATTTTGCAGTTTGCCGTTCCCAGCCAGTCGCATGATTCTTTGTCAGCACTGTCAGGGCACGGTCTTTCGAAAAGGATTCAGTTGTTGTAACGGAAATCCGTATTTCCGTTACTTCGCGTAAGCGGTTTTGTTTTATTTTATTCTTTATGATTTTAATATTTATCTGTCTGCAAGGGAAGTATCGTGTCGCCTGACTCGGAGTCAGCGATGTTCGATCGTGAGAAACAATTATATCGTGAGAAACATATAATTGTTTCGTGAATTTATTTTTTATATAAATATATAATGGCAAAAATATACTTGAAAATTGCGGGGCACAACATCCCTCCCCCCTGAAAAGTAAAAATTTGGATATTGGAAATGGACACAATTTTTACTTCGAATACATTTCTTATGTGCCCATGGAATTTTCGACTTGTTGGAGGGTGTCGGTTTATTTAATTTTGCGCAGCGGTAGTATTGGTCTAGCTGGTGTACTGTGTCACGGTTAGTTCGCACTTCGTCTTTGCAACGAGTTCTGTGTTGCTCCTCTTCTTGAGGGGCAACGGTCTCGCGGTTGATAGCGACAGTCGCGGCTGAAGGCTGCGGTGTCACGTTTCTTTTGCGTATATGCAGCGTAGCTAACCAGTACTGTCGCTGCGATGGTGAACATGACAGTAGTACCTATCGCGAGGGTACTATGGAATTCAATACGGAATTCTTCGCGTAATTTTTTCTTAATTTCTCGGATTCGCTGTCCGACTTCGCGTAACTTTGCGGGGTTCCGGATGACTGGCTGTAGCATCGGTGGTTCCTCGTCCTTCTTTGGGAGGGTGACTTCCCCTTCTTCGTCCGAGAAGGTGAGGTTGCTCGAGGGCAAATAGTCTTCCTTGACCATTTGCACGTATCGTCGTCCTGTCGCGACGCTGAAACCTCGGGCAGTTACCTTACATACTCCTATCAAAGCCATTATTCCGGTCCCTATCAAATTTTCATGTTTCGTTATACCGTTTTCGCACGTTATCCCGGTCATTTCGATTTTCGGCGCCACGCGTAGCCATCTACCCGGTTGTAGCATGGTTATTTTAACTGTTACTTCTAAATTCGCGGCCCGTTTCTCACATCCGATTTCGCTATCGGGACGTATTTTCGCGTATGGTTGTGTTTCGCACGGCGCTTAGTCGGTTGCAATGGTTGCACCGGCAACGCTGCGAAACACACGCAGATTTTTTTCGAATTTGCGTTTCGGAAGGTCGTTGTTCGACATCTGTATAAAATTTCGGTTAGCTGCTTTCGTCAGGTAACCTTATCCTAGCTGTCGGTGAGACTCTACGCCATTTTCTTGATGAGAGTTCTAGGGGTTTTCTCGTTCGTCTCGATATGTTTCGAGGTTTCATTAAAAATGTCTATAGAAATATCCAGTGGAGCCGGGTCCAATAAGTGGAAAACTATTTTTTGTTCCTTTTTATTTATTTTCCATTCTCAATTTTTCTTCATCGCCGGCCGCTTTCTCCTAGCAGCGTGGCCGATTTTAGTAATTTAGTTTAGGTTCTTTCACGTTCATTTAAGTTCTTTTCAAGCTCATTTTATTTCATTCGATTTTGTTTTGTAGCATTTTGTTTAATTTTATTTCATGTTTTTTCGTTTGTTTTCATTTTATTTTAATTGTATTCCATTTGATGTGATTTCGTTTTATCACCCTTTGTTTTAATTTTTGTTCCGTTTTTCCTCCCTTTTAGATTTATTTTTTAATGCTCTACTGCGAGCTTCAGCCGGTTAGCGTGTGCTTTTAATGTTTTTCTTCCTTTTTGTATTTCGTACGTAACCGGTGTGGGCTGTCCTATTATTAGATAAGGACCCGTCCACTTTGGTGTTAACTTTGCCGACCTTCCGCGTCGGACGACGTCTTATCGTACGAGAGTTTTGCTTTTTCTTTACCGCTCTGTAGTCGTTCTCTCGCTATAGTCCATGCAGCTCTCAGCCTCTCGCGCAGTTCGCTCGCGTAGTCATCGTATGTGTAGGTGCTACGCGGCTCTTGTTTCACCGCGGTCGGTAGCTCGGCTTCACAGCCGAACACCAGCTCGTACGGTGATAAGCCGGTCGCGGTGTGAGGGGTGGTGTTGTACGTAAACATCGCGTACGGGAGCCACTCATCCCAGTCACTCTGGTCTTCGTTGATGAAATGTCGAAGATACTCTGCGAGTGTGCGATGCGACCGCTCCAATGCCCCATTGCTTTCGGGATGGTATGCGGTCGTTTGTATTTTCTTTATGTGCAACAGCCTGCACACTCCTTTGAAAATGGTACTGAGGAAGTTGGTGCCCTGGTCGGAGAGAACGGTTTTGGGGGTTCCGTACCGGCATATCACTTCCTCTGTAAATGCTTTAGCTTCTTGATTTGGTATAGCCATAGCTGCGCTATACTTGGTAAGTGCGTCCTGGGACGTCAGGACGTATTTATTTTCCCGAGATGTTTCGGGTAAGGGACCGACTATGTCAACCGCGGTTTTTTCGAAGGATCTTTCAGGAGTGTCCGTAATTATCATCGGTGCTCGCTCCTTCCTCCTAAGTTTATTCTTTTGGCATTTCAAACAGCGGGAAATATAGTCCCCCACCTCCTCTCGGATTCCGGGCCATTCGTATTTGATTCGGATCCGAGATAGAGTCCTTTTTAATCCTTGGTGTCCCCCTAAAGGAGCATCGTGATATTCTCTAATTATAATTTTCCGTTCTTCGGGGCTGGGACAGGTTACGCTATTGTGGACGCTGCGCTTGTCTTTAATACAGCTGTCCTCGTCACTACTGTGTTCCGTCTCCGTATCGCTGTCCTCCCCGCTCTCCGCTTCCTCAGTCACGGGTAGCTGTCCGCTGACCGCTGCCCGGCGGCTCGAGCCGCTGGTTTCGCTGTCGCACGGCGCGAGGCTTGCTTTCTCGCTCTTCTCGCCCGTTCCTTTCACACAGCTGTCCGCGCCGTCCCCACTCGCGCCGCTCTCGGTTGCCATGGGGTACGGCGGATCGGTTGAGCGTGAGGCCATGCCGGGGGAGTTGCTTCTCTCTCTCTCCCGCGCAGTGTGCCCCTTCCTCTCCTTCCCTTGGCTTCTTGTCACCGCGCATATTCTACTCAATGCGTCGGCGTTCGTGTTCTTCTTTCCCGCTTTATATTCTATATCGAACTCATGCTCGGATAATTTAATTTTCCAACGCATGAGTCGAGAGCCGGGATCCTTTACACCGAATAGCCAAGTTAAGGGTTGGTGGTCCGTTACCACCTTGAAACGTGTACCGTAAACGTAAGGCCGGAACTGAGTTATTGCCCACACGATCGCGAGCAGTTCTTTCTCGGTCGTTGTGTAATTGAGCTCGGCCTTCGACAGAGTAAGGCTCGCGTAACATATCGGAAGGTCGTCCCCGACCTTCCCTTGCGATAATATCGCTCCGATGGCCTTATCTGACGCATCGGTCGTTACTACAAATGGCTTACCGAAATCCGGGTATTGGAGTATCGGTGCCGTAGTCATTGCAGTTTTTAGCTCCTCGAACGCTGCGTCTCGGACGGCACTCCATTCGAATGCCTCGTCCTTCCGCACGAGTTCCGTGAGGGGCTTTGCAAGGCTCGAAAAGTTTTTTATAAATTTCCGATAATATCCGGCCAACCCAAGGAAAGATTGTACCCCTTTAACGGTGGTTGGTATCGGAAAATTTTTTACAGCCGCGATTTTTTCGGGGTCTGCTTGTACACCCTTCTCTGAAATTATGTGACCGAGGTAATGCGTTTCTTTTCGCATCAGTTGACATTTACTCGGTTGTAGGGCCAATTGCGCCTCTCGCAGGCGTTGAAAAACTTCTGCGAGGCGACTGTTGTGCTCCTGCAGGGTCTTACCGTGGATGACGATATCATCCAGGTAGACGTAGCATTTTATCCCGTCCAGTCCCGCTACGACTGTATTCATCAGCCTTTGGAACGTCGGGGGAGCGTTTTTTAATCCGAAGGGCATTCGGTTGTATACGAAATGCCCTTGCGGAGTCGAGAACGCGGTTTTTTCTTTATCTCTCTTGGCCATTGGAATTTGATGAAATCCCGATGCAAGATCGAGAGTAGAAAAATACTTTGCCCTTCCCAGCTGGTCCAATATTTCGATAATATTAGGCAGCGGGTACGAGGTTGCTTCGTTTAGTTTAAGAAATTCTACCACGACTCGCATTCGTCGTTGCCCGTTGGCATCTGGTTTCTTTGCCACAACCAGCAGTGGCGCGTTCCATTGGCTTTTGCTCGGTTGTATGATGCCGTCGGACAGCACGTCTCCGGGAAGGTGGAATATGTCCTCGAATTTTTGTATTATTTCTTCGAGCGACGATAATTCCTCGGCATTGAGGTGTGCGAGATCGAGTTCGTCTCGCAGTCGGTCGAGCCTCTCGACCCCTCTGCCCGCGCGCACCGTACCTACGCTGAGCGACTCGGTCGCGCTATCACCTAGCGGCTCGAGTTGCACTACGGGTCGTAGTACTGTGTGTGCTCGGTCGCTGGTGTTTACTATGCTAACTGCACAGCTGTTCCCTCTCGGTGGCGTTACACAGGCACCGACGAGTATTTCTTTTTCGATTTCGTATTTCTCCACGAAACCGATGGTCTTGCTCTTCGTTTTCCCGTGGACGATCGTTTCGCTCCGCGGGGGCAAAGTAACCCTCTCGGTTCCGTCTATCAGTGGCATACTGTGTCCGTATAATTTCAGAACCTCGCCACCGAGGATATCGGCATGGTGCTTCTTTATGAATTCCATACCGAGAAATCGGTTAACGCTCAACGGTACGTCGTCCTCGACGACGTAAAACCAGTGTCGTATTGTGACCTCTGGTACTTTTAGGGTGACCTCTGCTTTGCATACCGGGTGGATAGTCCTTCCCGATACGCCCTTCAGGGTCACTTTTGTTTTTTCGATCGTCGTTTGAGGCAACAGACAGTCTCGTCTGATGACGCAGCACTGAGCCCCGGTGTCGGCTTTCAGGGTGATTATTCCGCTGGCCGAACTCGGAGACTCGATGTCGAAGTCGCTGCCCGACAACTCTGACGGGATTGAGACTTGCATGATTTGCATTTCCTCCTCTTCTGAGGCGTCTGACGTCGACTCTTGGTCGCTTATCGATACTAGATTGATCGATAGCGAGCCCAACGTTAGCTTTGTCGACGCGTCATCTTGCCCCGTCTTTTGTTGGTTGTTCTGGTAATTCTTCTTGTTGTTATTTTGCGACTGTTGACCGTTTTGACGATTGTTCTGTTGGCCTCCGTTTTTCTCGTCTGCAATTCGCTTTCGACAATCTCTCCTCAGATGCCCTTTTTTCTGGCAGTAATGACACACTATGTCCTTCTGGTGGAGCGTTTTGTCCTGATCCGCGACGGGTAGGCTGTTTCGTCCGGATTGCTTCGGACAATCTCTCACGTAGTGACCTCCATTTCCGCAATGATAACAGGTTTTGTTGCCATTGCCGTTATTATTGCCACCGTTATTGTAGCTCCGACGTTGGTTGCCGTTGTTGCTGCTGTTGTTGTAACTACGGCGTTGGTTGGCGCCTTGCGCTCCTCCGTTTCCTTTTGGTAACACCATCTCGCTGATTTCGATGGCTCCGACTACGGCTTCGTGTAGCGTCGTAAAGTTTCGAGCACGCACGATCGTTTGCACTTGGCCATGTAGTCCGTTCTCGAAATTGGCCTGTGCACTTCGTCGGGTGATGGTTTCGATCGTCCGCGCCTTACCAGGGGTTGATATTCCTTCACACAACTTTCCGATGAGGTCGACCGTCACCTGTTCTACCCTCGATGCGTACGTCGCGACACTTTCGCCCTGATTCTGCCGCAGGGAGTTGAATTCCAATTGTAGAGCTGCCAGTGACTTACGCTTTCCGTATAGCATCTTCAGCTCTGTCCTAAGTTCTTCTAGAGTTTTGATATTTTTATGTTTTAGGTCCTGCGACGGCCTGCCGGTAATATGCCCCGATATGACGAATTCTACGAAGACTTCGTGGTCTTCGTATGGGACTCGATCGTGAGCGGTTTGGCAAGCGCGTAGAAATTGGTCTAATTCGTCAGGACCTTCTCCGGAAAATTTCGGGACCTGTTTCATTGCCATCCCGAGTTCCACGGTCCGTCGTTCGCCCGGGAATCCGGTTTGTCGGCGGTTCCACGGTCTCGACGTCCTTCCTTCCGATAGTCTTTCTTCCAATCGTTCTAATCGGTACCTTAATTCGGCATTCTGTTCTTCAAGGTCCCTGATTAATTCGTAGGGTTCGGCGTTGACGCCCTGAAGCATCTCAGCCAAGTCGCGTCGAGCTGATCTCGACGTGTCGCGGGGGCGTCGATGCATGTCGACGTTCACAGCGTCGCGAGACATTCGACCCGAATCTCTACCGTCATCGTCGTTGACTCTTCGCGTTTTCGGTATTGCCCCGAGATTGGGCGCGACTGGCCGTACGGTGGTGTTCGCTGGCGGAAGACCCGAGGCCTCATCACGGAGGCGCAAGATCTCTTCGTCGATCATTTCGTCCATGACACGACGTCGCGCCCGACGGCGCCGATCTCGGTCAGGGTCACTCGTCTCCAGGAAATCCGTACCGCGCCTCTCATTTACCCCCATCTGCCGGAAACTTTCCGACATCGCGGTTTGACGAGCTTGGGGCAAGCGCCCCGTCGGCGACAGGACGTTTAGCGCTTCGTTTGTGCGAAATGTGATATCGCCAATCGCAGCATCCAGCCCGGCCGCTGCCCCTACCGCTTGCCCGGGCAAGGTCGAGTCAAAGGAATGCGCGAGTCGCGGGTCATTTCGCCTGTTGTTTTCCATATTTTATTTATTTAAATTTTTCTTTTTATCAAACTTCTATTTTACGTTTACCTAATCTTCTACCTCTCGCCTGATTCGATTATTCCGCGTTTTTATTTGTTGAGAATTAATTCTGGCTGAATTTAATTTAATTTTGTTTTAAGCGTTTGCCGGGTGCCACGCTGCGTGGGCTTTTCTCTCTCGCGTATTATTACAACGATTGCCGCGTAAACAGATTATCGTTTCTGTCACGGTTAATACCACTCCGAAATATTGTATTACAAATCTTTCTTTTACTAAATCTTCGCGGACATCGGAATAAATTGTAATTTGGCTTTGATAGGTTTATATGATAAGATTAGGTACTGCCACTTACAGGTGGATGATCCTTGATGATCCATGAAACGGTCGGCCTTGATCCATTTCGCTGCGTTTCCTTGATGATCTCTGTTGATGCTTGAAACGGTCGGCCGCGGTTCCTTCCGCTGCGTTTCCTTGAGCCCCTTGGTGTCCGGTTCGTCCTTGTCCTTGACCCTCCGACGTATGCTTCTCAGGCGGCTCGATTATCTCACTACGGCAGATACTACTGCGCGGTAGGAGAACCAGGCTGTACCGCGACGACCGCGTGTCGCGTAGAGCACTGGACTTTCGCACACGACTCTGCACCGATTGCACTATTGCGTCACAATGGTGTGGCCGCTGCACCCGGGTAAATTCTCGCGATGTGCACTTCCGGAATTTAACCCCGAGTATCGTGCAGGCACAGCTGATTCACTATCACTGCACCACACAACCAGGTAAAATGCCTCGACAGCTTCGGTGTCGGGATTTTGACACCGGTACCCCACGCGCACCGCAAACACTGTTCTGATTCGGTGCCGTGTAACCGGATAAAAATTAAACGTTCACTTTTCGGAAAATTTTTTATCGCGGACTATGTCGATATTTTATATCACGATTCCGCCTTCAAGGCGAATTCCACGACGACTGCGTGTCGGGAACTTCGACGCTGGGGATACGTCGCGAGCGTAGACCAACTCGTCAAGCTCGGGTCCGCGTGGCTGTGTGAAGCCTTCCTGTATTGAATGCGTATGGAAGGGTTCGAAAACGCACTGATTTTAGAGTTATTATGGCAGATCCCACCGCTGCCACCAATGTTGTGTCCCCCGGATGACCCGTGTCTCCTCGAATCTTCAGATTACGGGTCAGGAGGGATAAGTCGGGATCTCTTGCCACAAATAAGTATTAACCCATAAAATACAGACACGCTTTCAATTTATTATGGTTTTTGGGTTTTTACACAGCAGATGTTATTCTCGATGACTCGGACTAACACTTTATTATCGCGGTGCGACGTATCACGTTTACCGCGCCGCGGGTTTCTATTAGATATTTCTATTCGCGCTTTTTACAAAGTATCGACGAGGAAATTCTATCGCGGCACGGGAGTCTGATGATCAGAGGACCGTTCGACTTGATCTTTCGTTCAAGACTGACTCTTCGATGGCGAGCTTTCGGTTCTTCGAGGCTCGTCGTCGAAAAGCTGATTTTGCAGTTTGCCGTTTCCAGCCAGTCGCATGATTCTTTGTCAGCACTGTCAGGGCACGGTCTTTCGAAAAGGATTCAGTTGTTGTAACGGAAATCCGTATTTCCGTTACTTCGCGTAAGCGGTTTTGTTTTATTTTATCCTTTAAAATTTTAATATTTATCTGTCTGCAAGGGAAGTATCGTGTCGCCTGACTTGGAGTCAGCGATGTTCGATCGTGAGAAACAATTATATCGTGAGAAACATATAATTGTTTCGTGAATTTATTTTTTATATAAATATATAATGGCAAAAATATACTTGAAAATTGCGGGGCACAACAGAACGAAAAATTCGTCTGCTGTACACCGGCGCCCGAACGTCTCTGTCAGCCGTGTGCTCATCCGCGGTCGTAGTAATACATACACGACCGCTGAATAATCGAATCTGTAATTGTTGTTTCTGCGTTTTTTGGTTGAATGACACAGGAAGCCCCTTCCTTTACTTGTTCTGAAGACGACCTGAAAATTTCATGAAATAAAACGTTGTCAATTGCGCGCAAATCGATTTTTAATGAAACAATGTCGAGGTCGGTTTGGCGTTAGCTCTGACACACCGGCATGGAGAACCCGGCCGAGCCGTTCGCCGTCGCGAACGTGAACATCGGTATCGCGGTCAGGCGGCGGGAGGGAGGGGTTGAATTACTGCTTGGTTCACTGAATCCACGTATGTGGCGCTACTTGACGCTTCGTGACCAAGCCTCTCTTTTTTTTTACTTTCTTTACTTTACCTTTACCCTCAAAATTTTTTGAATTCCGAGTGTCCGTTCGTGATCTAACTTGATCATAATTTTTACATGTATAATAAGGTTACCTACAGCGCTGACGCATGAGCGTGTTTTGGCGAGCACAGTTCTCGCTGCAATCGGAAAAAGTATTTATCTCTACAGTTTGACCAAATTATCACACCCGCTACATACTGTATTGTTTATTGGATAGTTCTCCATACTATCGTTCTTATTGTTTCGGCTTGCGTGCCGTAAGACGGCTACAAACTCATTTTCACTATTGCAGCTACCAGAATGATAATGCGAAACTGCAATTTTTTTCTTGCTCCACATCATAAATGGCACTGGAAAACCATTCGTTCCGTCGTTCTTCGTCGATCCCCAGAATTTTATTCAAATCCGAGTCCCCGTTCCCGAATTAATGGGATTGAAGTTTAACATAGTAACTTCCTTACCGACGGCGATATGACACATACCCTTAATATTACATATTAAAAAGAGAATAGTCGAAGAAGTTAAAATATTTGGCGCAGGATATCAATCAATTCAAGTATCTCGATCGTTGACCCGCCATCTTCTTTCTTCAGTGGTGATTTCGTTGGTCCATTAGCCTTTCAACGAGAAGGCGCCCATGGGATGGTCCGGTGCAGGTGGGGCAATGTCGCGGGTAGTTGGTATGTGAATTTCTGTCAATTCCTGTTGTTCTGCGATGTCTTCCCTCTGATTTGGGTTTGTATCGAGATTACGTTTAAGATGCAGCAGGAGATGTGTGACTGAATCCCAGATAGCTCCAAGTAAAACCAGAGACCACCCGTAAACGGTATGCAAAGCATAACCATGGATGAGGGTGTCTATGATGAGTTTAATCACCCGGATTATGATAAAGATCCCGATGATACCAGCACTTGCGGTTCCGAAAGAGACGAATCGGCCCCATGTTTTGTTCCACACGGAGTCTGCGAGGCTCTGGAGTCCGTCCGCACCCAGCAAGTTTGAGAAAGCCAAGCCTTGCGTCTGGATCGGTTGACCCGTGATCCCTCGTGCGATGGTGTTCAGAACTGCGGGCTTCTCGACTGGAAACATGATTTGATCCCTGAGTTTGTCGAGATCTTCCTTCGAATATATGCCGCTGGTTGCTAGTGATGATGGGTTCAGGTAGCTCCATGTAGGTTTGGTCATTGGCTTTATGATTGTTGGAGGCAGACTCTGTATTGGTCCTGGAAGGAGCTTGTACCACGAGTCAGCCAAAAGATACTGCGTTGGCAGTAGGGCGTCACACGTTATTTCGACTCCTGTCTGTATGATGATGTGGGTCCGAGGAGATATGAACAGACTGTTGTTTCCTCGGGATACTGGAAGTTGATGATAGCAGGATTCTGTCCTCCTTATTTTTACTTCTACAGGAATGCACTTCACAAGATGTACTACTTCGCCCGCGACGACTGCCATGTATCCTGGTCCCTTCATGAGATGATAGGCGAACTCGTCCGGTGATTGTGTTGCGGAGATTAGTGCGTTTTTCAACACTTGCTGTTCGAGGTTGCATCGTTGGGTTAAAACGTCGAGATACAATTGATTGATTTGAGTTCGAATATGCTTTTCGACAAAAACAAATTTCGAATTCATATAAGTAAATATGTCTAAATTTTCTACCGCTATAGGTCTCGTTTTTGCGAATGTTGCTCCATGCTTTATTTCAAAAATTAGCAATTTCGGATGTTCTGTGCGTATTAACGTATAGCCACAGAGCATTTGTTCTGATTTCTTCGTTAAAGCAAAAGTCGTGTCCTGAGTTGACAACGTGTATATCGTCTGAGGGTATGTATTACTTGAATCTTTTACTCTATTTGCTAAACCCTCATATAAAACATCGTATCGATCAAACTTGCAATTATCTTTAGGCAAGGTGTTCCAAAAAGTGTGTCCACCTTCATTATCAATACACTGTTGACCCGTTAATTGGCACGTCGTTCCTGATTTGAGATTAATTCGATCGGTATCTAGCTGTACAGATGCTTCGTATTGCATTAACGTGATTTTGACAGTTGCTTGTACTACTACCTCGTCCCAGCTTCCATATGGATCGGAAAACTGAGATCCATGGCATGTTCCGTCATTCCCTACTGATCCCGCTAGGGTTATGCTACGGGTTGCCGTTTCGTTTTTGCGTATACCGGTGATGAAAGCATTGCCAATTCTATAATCTCCTGATACATGTAATTGTTGGCATGCGTCGCGTGAAATCTCTGACAAATATTCTAGCTGCCCGTGTGCCACAATTGAAATATGGGAATTCATTCCACAATAATAAATGATTCGATGAATTTCGACTTTGCATTGTATGACTCGATTACTTGTAAACTGATTCAATTGTAACAGTTGTATATGCACGGGGTCTGCGATTACTTCTGGAACAGGTATATTACATTCGCCTACGTCGAGTAATGATAGTGTAGTTATATTTAAATTCGATGAGCCACAATCGTACCCAATTATGGCCGTCGTTTCGACTATTGCACATAGCAATAATGACAGGAGTAACATATCCTTGATCATTATTTTAAGCGAGAAAGAAAGAATTTTTGTATATAATTTTTTTTTAATATTATTTTTTGTGTAATAATTTTTTATAGTAGATTTTACGATATTCTTATTATTATTATTTATTTATTTATTTTTGGTTTTAAGTATGAATGTATTGCAACCGAGGACGCTTTCCCCGATGCTTTTTTCGAGGGTGTCGTGCTCCGATGGGGCCACCTTTAATGTTGAAATCGGGCTGCTGTACCACCAAACGTCTGTGCCGAGCGGGAAGCGGGTGAGTGCACCGTTTTCCGTTTCTCTCTCTCTGATCGGGGCGCGGGACGAGTCCGTTGCCCGTCTCGTCGATCCTGCCCTGAAAATGGGAATAGAGAGCGGAGAGCGGGCTTATAATCGCCGTTACTCGTTTCGTGGTGGAGCGGAGAGCAGGCTTAGAGGGCCGTTTCCCGTGTCCGGGGTGGAGCGGGGAGCAGGCACTTTTACTGCCGTTTCCCGTTTCCTCCCTTGGTGGAGCGCAGGAGTATTTTCATTATGGAAATAAAATGTGAAAAAGAAGGAAGGGAAAAATAAATAACTATTTATTTCGTTGGCTACGTTTCCTTCGAGGTTTTAATGATGAAGTTAAGTTAATTATAATAAACTTGGGATGATCCGGCCCGCTCCGGGTCCCGGTCTTGACTGCCTCCTTTCGAGCCCGCTCTGAGGCCCCTCGACTCTTGGGGTTCGCCTCGCGGCTGGTGGGAGTCGGCTTTGGGTGGGGACCGCGCGCCTGCGCGCGGTTGCCCGTTGAAGTACGGGCGACGCTTGGCACCGCGTCGCGTTGAAACCAAGGAAAGGGGGGGGGGTATTTCGTGGACCGTTGCATCGCCCCCCCAGCTTCTTTGGATCGTCGCTGCACCGGCTATCCAAATGAAGCTTACGTGCCGGATGTGTGTGCCCCGAAGATGATTTCTGCGGCCCCACGTCCGGTCATGTCGTGGGCTTCCGGTAGCTGCCATTCAGGATTGGGCAAGATCGAAGCGATCGCCCGTTCGAGCTCCTCTTGTTCCCGCCGGCGTTTGGAAATCTCTGCCGCCCGCGCTGCTTCCCTTGTCTGCTGCTGCGAGTCCGTGATTTTCTCCCACTTTCTTTTTCCCGCGGGACCCTCGTTGTTGTTTAGGTCCCGCGCGTCCTCCTCCTTTTCTTCGATCTTTTCGGTTTGCGTACCGACTGATTTCGTCTTAATCTTCGGTGTTTGTACCGTATGTCCTTTCGTGATTAACTTCCGTGTCGAAACTGCCCACGATTTGCTGCGATTGATCCTGGTACCGATTCTTTTTTCTCGTACCCACACCCCGGGTAGCCCGGTCACCATCACGAATTCGCGTTTTCCCTCAATGGGGTCGTGCGACGTGCCGATACTCTTCTTCGTCGTATTTGCCATGTCGTTTGTTTCAAATTTTGCGTTTGAATGTAGAGCTTTCCCGGGTCGCGTCCTTTTTATAGGGCTTTTTCCCCTTTACCTACTACTTTGGTCACGTTGGTTTCCTTGCGTAGTCCCCGCCCCCTTTTTTTTTTCTTTTTTGATTGATTTTTTTTTGTTTATTTATTTGTTTATTTATTTATTTATTTATTTATTTATTTATTTATTTATTTATTTATTTATTTATTTATTTATTTATTTATTTATTTATTTATTTATTTATTTATTTATTTATTTATTTATTTATTTATTTATTTATTTATTTATTTATTTATTTATTTATTTATTTATTTATTTATTTATTTATTTATTTATTTATTTATTTATTTATTTATTTATTTATTTATTTATTTATTTATTTATTTATTTATTCATTTATTTATTTATTTATTTATTTATTTATTTCTTCATTTATTCATGTCGCTGGTTCTTGATAATACTTCCTGAGTCGCGTTGCATGATGCATGCCCTTCTCCTCCCCCCCTTGGGGCTCGCACAGCACGTATGTACCCTCGCCTATTTTCCGTTTTATCTCATATGGGCCTTCGAAAATTGCTAAAAATTTCGCGGTTTTTTTTTCTGTCGTGTTTGATACTTGTAGGGCTTTTACAAGCACCATCTCGCCTTCTTCAAACGCTGTGAGTTTATGCGTCGCGTTGAATTTTCCCGCTCGCTTCCGGCCCTTGCTCCTTATCCGTTCCTCCGCCATCTCTAGCCTCCGCGCCTGCGCTTCTGCATCGCGTCGATCGCCACGCCTGCCCGCGACGCCGAGCCACCGTCGCCATAACCTCTCTGGCCTAACCCCAAAGTGCAGTTCTACTGGTGTCATTTCGGTTGTGTCATGATGCACTTCGTTGATGCAATCCATGATTACCGGTATCCAGTGTATCCACGTTGTGTGATTATCCCCTACCAGTGTTCTGAAGAAACGGCCCAGTTCTCGATTCACCCGCTCGACTATATTACTTTGCGGGTGCCGAATTGATGAGAATACGGCTGTGATGTTGTTTTCGTGCAGCTTGTTTAACCATCTCGTCGAGGTAAATTGTGTCCCGTGGTCCGTTTGCAGTCGTTCGGGTTTGCCCATCTTAGGTATGTATTTTTTAAACATTATATCTATGGTGTTCTTCGCTGTGGCTTTCCTTAGTGAGTACAGATTCACGTATTTGGAAAAAGCGTCTATCGTAACGAGGAGATACTTGGCCCCTGTCTGTGCCGCTGGCATTGGGCCCAGGAAGTCTATCGATACCAACTCGTTGGGTCTGGACACCAAGATTGTCTGCATTGGTGCGAATGGCGTTTGATTCGAGGTCTTGTTTCGTTGGCAGGAGTCGCATGTCGACAGTATTTGCTTTATCTTTGCCCGCATCTGCGGGTAACAAAATTCTTCATTCAACAGGTGGAATATTTTGTCCGGGCCTACGTGGGCGTAGAGCTCATGGCACTCCCATGCCAATTTTGTCAAGGAGTCCAATGGTAAGCAATTTTTCCATTCGTTTTCACTTGCTTTCTTTTGTAAAATTCCTCCGTATATTCTATATCTATCGTCTTGGTGTCGCTCAGCTTCTAATATTTCTTTTCTCAGCCTCTCATCCTGTTGTTGTTTTTCCCGAAGCTGTTCGATTTCTCGTTTTACAGATCTTGTCGGTGGCCGGACCAGCATCGTGTCGATCCTTGCCTGCGAGGTACCCTGGACCCGTTCCGGCTGATCGTACTCGTGGATTCGACTCAGTACGTCCGCCGCAACGTTCTTGGCACCAGGACAGTGCTCTGCCACGACGTCGTAGTCTTGGATGGACAGGATCCATCTCGTCAGCCGTTGGTTGATAAATCGGCACGTATTCATGAAGGTCAGCGCTCTGTGGTCAGTGATAGCCTTGATTTTTGCTCCAGCTAGGTAAGTCCGAAATTTTGATAGTCCCCAAACCACAGCCAATAATTCTTTTTCCGTGGTGAAGTACGCCCGTTCTGCGGGTTTTAAAGTACGATGGACCATGTTAATTATCCCTATCTCATTTTTTTCGTCCCTCTGCCCCAGTATTGCACTGATTGCTTTGCCGCTGGCATCCGTTTGTAATATATATGGCTTGTTGGGGTCTGGGTGTCGCAGCATGACTTCTTCGCTAAATAGTTGCTTTAGCTTTATGAATGCTCTTTCGTGTTTTTCTTCCCAGCTCCATTTGACGTCCTTGCGCAGTAACTCCGATAATGGTGCAGTGACATCGGCATATTTTACTGCGAACTTCGAGTAAAAGTTCATCAAGCCGAGGAAGCCGCGGAGTTGCTTCAAGTTTCTCGGTCTAGGAAATGACTTAATAGCGCTTATCTTCTCTGGTTCTGGTTTGAGACCCTCGGTCGTGAGTATATGTCCCAAAAATAGCATTTCTCGACGAAAAAATCTGGACTTTTTAAATCCGATCGTCATTCCTTTGTCTTGTATTCTCTTCAGCACCCTTTCTATTTGTTCTAGGTGAGCGCGGGGATCCTTTGAGACGCACAGGAGATCGACCACAAAATTTAATACATCGTCGCCGAGGCCTGTCAGCGCTCGGTCCAGGCCCCTAATGAGTGCTGCGCTGCTAGTTTTCAGTCCAAAGGGAGTAACGTTGTATTCATAGCAACGCCCCTGGTATAAGAACGCCGTGTATTTCTTTGAACCTTCTTCTAACGGGATTACTACTCGTGAGGTCGAAGCTCGACATCACCTGTAGACCCGCGCATTTCTGAAAGATTTCCTCGATGCTTTGAGGGCATTCCCGATCCTCCTCCATGGCCTCGTTCAGTCGTCGAGCGTCAAGGCATAGTCTCACGGAACCGTCCTTTTTGTGTACCACGACCATTGGATTAATCCATGCGCTATTTGACCTTCTTATAATTCCCATTTCCAACATTTTCATAATTTCAATTTCCACCTTGTTTCGATGGGCCATTGGCACGGGATAGGACCGCCCTCTAAATGGTACTTCCTCCTTTATTTTTAATCGGTGTTCATAGGCTGTGAGGCGTCCAGGACGCTTGTTGAATACCGTCCGGTATTTTCTAATTACGTTCTTCAAGCCCATCTGTACTGTGGCATCTATTTCATGGCATTCTCCAATTGCTTGTTCGATTTCCTCGTCAGTAATTCTCTCATTTTTCTCGTCGCTCTTGATTTCGTATATTGTTCGGTCTTCTTCTAATTCTTCGTTCCTTGTCATCCGACTGCCTCGTTTCTTCGCCTTGACCACCCTCTCCTCCAGCCCAGGGTGCCGTGGGATTTCTCCCGGCTCTACCTTCGGCGCAGAGTCTTTATTGTTTTTTCTTTCGGTCCATCGGGCTGGGATCTCTAGCCTGACGGCTGGCTCACCTGCCTGGATTAAACCGTGTTTTTGTTGAGGGAGCCCCGTGTTTACTCCGGGCTCAACCTCTATGGAACCACCTTCCCCCGCCACTCTCGTTTCTTCCTTATTCGCAATTTTCCGGAGTTGTTGCGAACCGGCTGTTCCGATGCAGTCGATGCGTATCGGTCCCTCTGTCGTGGTGAGTATCATAAACCCTCTTTCTACGTATATCACGGCGTCTAGCGCTCCCAGTGTATCCGCTCCGAGGATACATTCCCGAGTCAATTTTGGTATTATCAGGAACGTAATGTCGAGGCTCCTGTCGCCCAATGCTAATTTTAGGTATATTTGCCGTGTAACTTTCACTGGTGCTCCGTTCATTGCTCCTACGACCGAGATCGTCTTCAGAGGCAGTGTCGGGCACCCCATGAGTCTTTTTTCATTTTTATGGTACCATTTTTCCGAGATGCAGGTGATCTGGCTTCCCGTGTCCACCAATACTTCTGTGCTCGCTCCTTCTAGCTGTACTCTGGCCACGGGGCACTCCGTAATTTTTTTTTCCCGTATCTCGTCTTCTTCTTCAGCCAGGTCCTCCCTAAAATTTTCGTACGCTATGTTGTGAATCGTTGTTCTTTTTTTTCTTTTCCTCCTTCTTTGCGTTGCACGAGTACACGGTCCTTTGCTCCCTTCTGACTCTATGCTTGCTCGTGCAACGCTCGGTCGTTTCCCGTCGTTTCGGCTGGTGTTCTTTCACCGCTCCTTCTTTCGATCGACAACGCACTTATTTGTCTCGAGCTCTGGTCTGGCCGCACCGTTGTCGATGGCGTCGACCAGGCTCCCCTACCACGAGCTTCAGTGTTATATGGCCTTTGGGTGTTGTTTCCTCTCGCCTCGTCTCCCCTGGCCGGTGGGCGTCGGTTGGCGTATTCCCGTCTGGTCGTGAATCTCCAAAATTTCCAGTAATTTCTGGATTGTCGGCGTCTCGTGGCTGATTACCGCTGTGAGTATCGGCTGCGGGAAATGTTTAGCCACCTTCCTGACGAGTGTTTTTTCCTCTAGTCTCGGTGACAGATCCCGTGCCGTTGCAAATAGTCGCGTTGCATATTCTACCCTTGTTGTTCTTCCGTCTGGCGTGTATGAGAGCGTATTGAGAGCCAGCAGCACTCGGTCCTGCATTGCCTCGCTCCAAAATTTGTTCGTGAATGCGTTTTTGAAGCTCTCCATATCTTCGATTGTTTCTTCGATCATCTGCCACCAGTCATTAGCCGTTCCTGTCAGACACTGGTCGATGGTGAATTTTAAGTTCCCTGAATTTACTCCCACAGCTGTGCAGTATCTCTCCAAATCCCGCAAAAATTTCAGAGGCCTTTCGCGTCCTGACCCATCGAATTTGGGAAGGCTAAGTCTGGCCGGAGTCATAGGTCCCCTACCCGACTCTGCTCCTTCCATGCCAGTTGCCCGTGCTGCCTGCGTTCTTCTGAGGTCTGTCCTTATTTCGTCGAGTGCCTCGTTCATGACCGTCTTATCTTCATCTCGACATTCCGCGATTAGCTCGGCGCACGCCCGTTGTATCTCTCCCTTTAAGGTGATCAGGCGTGCGTCCATTATCTCCCACATTTCTTGTTTCGCCTTGTCTATCGCTTGTCGATTGTTATCGCTGACCCGTTGTATTTGTTCGTTCATAGCGTCCAAGTCCCGTTGCTGTTCTTCGGTGGTCGCCCGAGTTACTCCGATATTTTTTCGGGTTCGTCTAATTTCTTCTTCCAGTCTTCCGGATGATTCCCGGAGTGCCTTGACGTTTCTTTCCATGTCCTTCCATGCGCGTGCCGCGGGACCCAGTTGTTCTCCTTGTATCTTTCCTATTGTCGTGTCTGTATCGCTGTCATTTCCACTTTTGCCGGATTCGCTCGATGTCTCGGCCTCTTTTTTCTCCTGCTCATTTTCGCTTGTTACCTCCCCCTCTTTCTCGTTTTTTACTTCAACGTTCTCCATGTTTCGCGTTTTTTTTTTCTTCTATTTATTTATTATATTTTTTTTCTTTCAGATGTTGCCGCACAATCGGGCCCAACGTTGGGAGCCAATGCAACCGAGGACGCTTTCCCCGATGCTTTTTTCGAGGGTGTCGTGCTCCGATGGGGCCACCTTTAATGTTGAAATCGGGCTGCTGTACCACCAAACGTCTGTGCCGAGCGGGAAGCGGGTGCGTGCACCGTTTTCCGTTTCTCTCTCTCTGATCGGGGCGCGGGACGAGTCCGTTGCCCGTCTCGTCGATCCTGCCCTGAAAATGGGAATAGAGAGCGGAGAGCGGGCTTATAATCGCCGTTACTCGTTTCGTGGTGGAGCGGAGAGCAGGCTTTGAGGGCCGTTTCCCGTGCCCGGGGTGGAGCGAGGAGCAGGCACTTTTACTGCCGTTTCCCGTTTCCTCCCTTGGTGGAGCGCAGGAGTATTTTCATTATGGAAATAAAATGTGAAAAAGAAGGAAGGGAAAAATAAATAACTATTTATTTCGTTGGCTACGTTTCCTTCGAGGTTTTAATGATGAAGTTAAGTTAATTATAATAATCTTGGGATGATCCGGCCCGCTCCGGGTCCCGGTCTTGACTGCCTCCTTTCGAGCCCGCTCTGAGGCCCCTCGACTCTTGGGGTTCGCCTCGCGGCTAGTGGGAGTCGGCTTTGGGTGGGGACCGCGCGCCTGCGCGCGGTTGCCCGTTGAAGTACGGGCGACGCTTGGCACCGCGTCGCGTTGAAACCAAGGAAAGGGGGGGGGGTATTTCGTGGACCGTTGCAGTATATATAAATATATATATATATGTCTATGTATCTCGATATATAGTTTTATTCTTTTTTTTTCTAAAATTATTTATTTATTTAGTTGGTGGAAAAACCCTTGGTTTGAACTCCTTCCTTTTCTTTTCTCCTTTTTTTTTGCTGAAATGAAAGAGATTAATTATTGGTCGGAGCTAGTGGTGTGATATATGAGAGGCGTAGTCTATTTATATTCACGACTCGAGTTTTATTTTTTATTTGAATTTTGATATTCCCTTTTGGGTTTGACTCTAAAACTTCATGAGGACCAGTGTAATGGTCTTCTAATTTTCCCGGTTTAGGCCCTTTCTGAAGAAAAACAAAATCACCAGTCTTTAACGTTTGGGGCTTTATTTTCCGATCATAGAACCCTTTTGATTTTACTTTAGCATCGATTAAATTGTCTCTAGCCAAACTCTGAAACTCGTGCAATCGGGTTACTAAATTCGTGAGATAATCGTCGTAAGTAATTTCATGATCGTTTAGAGGTGGATCGCTGGATGGGAGCCTTGCTAACTTTCCGAATACTAGTTCGAATGGTGTGTGTCTAGTGCCTTCATGTGTGCTTGTATTATATGAGAAGGTTGCAAGTTCCAACCACTCGTCCCACTCTTGATCTTGATTTGTGAATTGTTTTAAATATTCTCCTAGGACGTGATGGGATCTTTCAATGGAACCGTTGGATTGAGGATGAAATGCCGTGGTTTTGAATTGTTTAATTCTGAATTGTTTCGCCAAATTTTTTAGTACTTTGCTGAGAAAATTGCTACCTTGATCTGTTAGAACAGATCTTGGTGCTCCAAAAATGCAAATAAATCGTTTTACGAAAGCAATGCTTATTGTTACTGCTGTTGCGTTCGGTAATGGAATTGCTAATGAATATTTTGTTAATTGGTCTTGAATTGTTAATATGTACTCGTTATCATTTTTCGTTCGCGCGAGAGGACCCACGATATCCATGCCGATTTTATCAAACGCCGTTCTCGGTGTATCGGTTATTACCATCGGATTTCGGTTTTTCACGCGGACTAATTTTTTTAATTGACAACCGAGACAGTTTCTTATGAATTGTTGTATATCTAATTTCATATTCTCCCAGAAATAACGTTGTCTGATTCTACTGTATGTTTTCGATACTCCTTTATGGCCACCGAGTGCGGATGAATGCATTTCCTGAATAATTTCTTTACGTTTTGTTGATTCTACATATTGGATTGCTCCTGTACATATAATTATTTTTGTGTTCCAAGTTTCGCTAATTTCGCACAAGATTTTTATGATTAATGACCATTCTATTGTTTCTATTTCGTTTGTTTTAGCGATGCTAATGGATTTTGAACCCAATTCGGTTGCTAATTCTTTAAGACTATGAAATGAATTTTTTATGTCTGATATTACATCCGTGAGACCTTCGCTCAATTGTCGTAACGGTAATGCAATATGAAATTTATTTTTAAACTCTTTTGCTTGGGCTACTCCCGGTTCGATATTTTCGAATTTCGGTAACTGGTAGTTTTTACTAAATTGAGATGGTCCTAGGTCGCATGGTTCACCGTTACGATCCACGAAATATGCATAATTGTCTCTCCTCATAAATAGCTGGTCTTTAGATTCGAGTATATTCCGTGGATATCGTAATTTTCCTATTTTATTATGTTCATCCATTGTTTCCAATACTCTATCTTCGTTATGCTTCCTAATTTCTTCCGTTTCACTATCTTCATTTGTTGTTTCTGAATCGCTTGATTGGTTGTGTATTTCGTCGAGAATCGCTTGTGTCGTTTTTTCGGTATGTTTGCTATGGGTTTTTGTATTTTTATCCCTTTTCGATTTTACGGGGCTATCTACCTGAGCGTCCCATTCGTCCCGTAATCTCTGGGGTCCCTTTTTATTTCGCGTACTCTTTCTTACCGTAAATTCAGTGTCTTTCGATTTTGGCTCTTCGTGAATCATTGCTTCTACCGTAACCGCGTTTGCCGGATTTTTACTGTTTTTTACTACCTTCACGTGTTGTTGTTCGACTGGGTTGCGAGACAGAGCGTCTGCATTGACATTCGATTTCCCAGCTTTATAGATAATATCGTAATCATGGTCCCCAAGTTTAAATCTCCATTTAGTGACTCGAGATGTCGGATCTTTCGAATTTTTGAACCAAATAAGCGGTTTATGATCCGTGACGATCGTAAATTTCCTCCCGTATACGTATGGGTGGAATTGTTTTACAGCATAAACTATCGCGAGAGCTTCTTTTTCATAAACTTCGTAATTTTTCCTCGGCAGTGTTAAGAGTACGTGAAACATAAGAGATTGGTAAATCTTTACCTATTTCGCCCTGAGATAATATGCCTCCGATTGCATAACGCACTGATGCGTCAGTAGTAATTATAAAAGGTTTCGTAAAATCAGGGTGTCTCAGTATTGGTTCCTTGCATAGGATTTCCTTCAATTCTTCGAATGCATTTTTTTCTTTTTCACCCCATAAAAATACTGTATCCTTTTTTAGAAGATTAGTTATTGGTTTAGCAATTTTTGAATATCCTTTTACGAACCGCCGATAATAACCGGTCAACCCTAAAAATTGTCTCACCCCTTTGACGTTGCGAGGGGCAGGGTACCCTCTCACTGCAGCGATATTTTTGGGGTCGGGTTTGATACCGTTTTCTGTAATTAAATGTCCCAAATAAGTTACTTCTTTCCGCAGAAACTCGCACTTATCTGGTTGTAATTTTAAATTTGCATCGGCGAGTCGAGTTATCAATTTTCTATATTTTATTTTGTGCTCCTCTAGCGAGGATGCGTAGATAACAATGTCGTCAAGGTAAACAAATAATTCGATACCTTGAAGACCGCTCAAGACTCGGTCCATTAATCTCTGAAATGTTGCTGGGGCGTTTTTCAACCCGAAAGGCATTCGAGAAAACTCATAATGCCCGAAAGGTGTTGAAAAAGCTGTTTTATGTGAATCTTCTGATTTTACTTTAATTTGATGGAAACCAGATGCAAGATCGAATACTGAGAAGTACTTTGCTCCCCCGAGTTGATCCAATATATCCGTTATATTTGGTAAAGGGTATGAATCACCTATCGTTTTTTCATTGAGATCTCGAAAATCTAAAACCATTCTCCAACGCTTATTACCTTTGGAGTCCGGTTTTTTTGGAACAATCCATACGGGACTGTTGTATGGGGATTGTGAAGTTTTTATTATGCCTCCGTCATAAAGTTCCTGTACTTGTCGCGTGATTTCGTCTTTATGTATAGGAGGATATCGATATTGTCGGGTGTTGATGGGATGCTCATCGGTTGTGCAAATTGGGTGTTCTAATTTTGAAGTAGCTCCCAATTTTTCACCCGGAATATGAAATTGTTCTACGCTTTCTTCTAATAATTCATTTACGCTTGCTCTTTCTTCGGAATTTAAGTGTTCGAGACGGAGCAGCGATTTTATTTTTTCTACACGGTTGTCTTGGTTCGTATTTCTTGCGATTGCCAAGCAGAGCGTGTTCGATTTGAAAGATTTTGACGAGTTCGTCGAGTTTCTTGGATTTGTAGATTTAGTAGATTTAGTAGATTTAGTAGATTTAGTAGATTTAGTAGATTTAGTAGATTTAGTAGATTTAGTAGATTTAGTGGATTTAGTAGATTTAATTGATTTAATTGATTCAATTGATTTAGTAGATTTTGTAGATTTTGTATTCTCTTAAAATTCTTGAAGAGTGAGAGTAGGAACTTCGATATCGATATCTTCCTCTCTCGTGTTGTAGACTTTGGTGTACGCGACACCTTGAATATTTGTGACTAACGCTTTACCGAAATAAATATTTCCTCCGACCTCTAGTTTGGGTAAATAGCCTTCTGTAATTTCAGTGTTTTTTACTCTCACATAAAAAGTTGAAATTGAGCGCGCAGGAATGGTTACTACCTCCGGACTCGAGAATCGGATTTCATTATCCTTCCAATATAGACAGTGTTCTTTGAAATCAATTGTGGCCTTATATCTCTGGAAAAATTCATTACCCAATATCCCAGCTTGTTCGATCGGAAAATCGTTTGCAACTATATGGAAAACGACTGGACTTCCTAAGATGTCTACCGAGAAGGACCCTAAGGTTTCTACGAGTGTCGCCATTATTCCGTGCAATTCTAAGATATCCCACTTATCTATATGAGATTCCGATTTCACGTAAGACTTTTTGACGAGATTGGGTTTAGAACCAGAATCGACCATTAATTCTACGGGAGAATTCACAACTGATGACTCTATCTGTATTGTCGGGGGTCGGCAGCGTTGTCTCGAATTCACGTACGCTACTCGGACTCGTTTTGTGTTGATATCACGAAGGCTGTACGAGGGGTTTCTTTGTATGTATTTGGGGTCTCCCGATGAACCCCGTTCTTCGAGAGACCGTTGGAGTTTCCCTGAGCTCGCTGTTTATTATTATAATCCCTCTTTCTACATTCTTCGATGGTATGTCCGTTCTTTTTACAGTAACGGCAAGTTTCCTGGGGTTGGGTGATATCCTTTCTGTTGACTAACGGCTTATCCGCTCCTCGAGCGGGTCGAGTGTCCTTATCTCGAGGAGGCCCGGCGCCTTGGTTCCTGAACCAACATAGGTCGGCCGTATGACCCGCGCGTTTACAAATTTGACAATTTATGGCGCTTGTCTGAACCGTCCCTACGTCTCGCCGAGGTGTAGATTTACTTGTAGGTTTGGGGTTGCGTAGTTCGTTCATAGTCGTCTGTTTTCTGTCGATTTTAATTGCGTCCTTACCGGCGTCCGTTAGCGTAGCGTACGTCTTCGCCATTCGTATTTGTATATCTGGCCTAAGGCCGTCGAGAAAACTTTCTACGCACTCTTTTTCGACAGAATTTTTATTTTCGTCGTTTATTTCCCCGTTATTGTTACTTTTGAAGGCTTCGATAATATGATTTCCGATTTCGCGCACGCGATTTATATATTTTATAATATCTTCATTTTCTAGCTGTACTAACGTCCCTAATTCTCGTCGTACCTAATTAACTGTTCTCGCGGGGGCGTATAAATCTTTTAAATACGCGGCTAAAGTCTTTAAATTCTCGAATTTAACTCCCTGAATGGATCTTTTTGCTTCGCCCGTTATCGCGGTCCTAATTAATTTTACGAAATTTGCTTCCACGTTTGCGGGAAGCATACTTAATGCTTTCTCGCAACTATCGATAAATTCAAAAACGGGAATATTGTATCCGTCGAATTCGGATACCACTTTGATTGCATCCTTAAGGGATACAATCTGTGATGCTCCCACAGGCATTTCAGCGGATGAGGGTATAACGTTTTGACTAGGAATAAGAGGGTTTGTTGGAATATTTACTTTTTTGATTGGGGTGTGGTCAACTGACATGACTTAGAATCAAATCGTCTTTGTATCCCACCGCTGTCACCAAAAAGAAAGGTATGTTACGTCTGGGGTAACAATATCTTAGAATTGCCCTGTTTTTGACCTTAGCAAATGCTGAATTGGTCAGGGATACGGGCTGACGATTTGATAAAGTATTATTTTTATTAAAATGTATTAAAATATTTATTGGGGGAGAATATTTTCCTTTTTTAGGTAGAAATTAAATCTGAGGTGGTTGGTCGGAATATATTTGGTTTTTAAACACCGAATCGTGTATTCTAATGGGACTAGTTTGTAGGTAACCGGCTCAGCTTCGAGCTGGTTGCCGGTGAAATAGGGGTGACACGCGACTGGAGTGCAAAACTCCGGGTGGAGCTTGCGCAATTGATTTTTGCGCCCCCCACGGCGCTGCTTACCCATTAAAGAAATACAGTATAAAATATATATATTGGGATATTTATCGAGAATAAAATATTAAGTGTATGTGTGTGTTAGTGTGTGTGTTGATAAAGGTCCGCGTGGGTACGCGTTACCTTTATATCTAAAACTAATGTTAATTTAGTTGATAAAAGAATGGGAGTCCGCGTGGGTACGCGTTACTCCCGTGATTTAGGATGAGAGTCCGCGTGGGTACGCGTTACTCTCGGGTTTGGATTTTATTGAAGGTCCGCGTGGGTACGCGTTACCTTCGGGTTAAAGAGATGAGAGTCCGCGTGGGTACGCGTTACTCTCGGAATTGAAAGGATGTGAGTCCGCGTGGGTACGCGTTACTCACAAAGGGTAGTTTGGGTTTTTGGAAAGAGGATTGAGAAACTTACAGAAAACGTTGAAGTCTTTTTTCCTCTGTTAATTTAATACTTTGCAAAAATATTTATAATGTGGGACTGGGCCCAAAATGAAGTTAGGAGATGTCGCGCGGTCGGAGGTTGAATAATAACTGAGTAAAAGACGCGAGTGTGGCCCTTTTATACAATTTCGGGTCCACACAAAATATTTAACAAGGTTGGAGAGGGTAGTTTTCCTTATTTATTATTGGTTGAAAACACCGTCTCCCACCTTCTTATTCTCTAAGACGCGTTTCGCTTTTAAACTACGAAGCTAGTGGTAAGGGTGGGAAAGGGCAAATTTTCTTTGTATCTCATTGGTTAAAATTTCCCGTTTCCCACTTCTTAGTTTTATGCAAAAAGGTGGGAAGAATCTTATCTTTTCGAGCTGAAGGCCCAAGAGTCCCCTCCCTTATATCTTTGTATGCCCCTTGAAGAAGGCCATACACTCGCGCCCGTGTTTCGAGGGTTGCAGCCCTTCAGGCGTCTGTGTGGTGGCGTTACGGGGACGTAACACCAGTGGGCTGCACTCGATTCTCTGTATTCGCTTGTGTGCGCTGTCATACTCTAGCGTCTGGCTAGGACGTTGTTCATGGTGGCCGAAAGAAGCAGATTTTGAGGGCCTGTCGCAATGAGAAAGCCACGTAACGGAAGCGTTTACTGTTATAGAAATAAAAAGTAAAATTTCAACTCAAGCAGTATCCGACGTGTCAAAAGAAAACGCTGGCATCGCTATTGCCAACGAACATCGACGATAAAAAAAACACGGGTGCAAAGTCGAACCTTGCACATTGCTTCCTCATAATTTTTTAAATTCGATAAAGCTTCCTCTATAAGGAACTGTGTCGATCAATTTTGGCTTCCTCATAAAGGAACCTTTGTCGAATTCAAAAAATTATGAGGAAGTAATGTGCAAGGTTCGACTTTGCACCCTTGTTCTTCTATAAAATCGATTCGTAAATTGATCTAGTCCAGAATAAATACATAGTGAATTCCATGTCAAATTTAAAAAATTGAAAGTCGCATCAAATTTGAACGCTTAGATGGATTTTGCCCAAATTCGATACGAAACATCTTTTGATGATAGTGCGACTTTGTACCAAGTTTTGATCCGATATCTCAAAAACTGTGGAAGCTAGAGTGCGCGCGACGATTTTAAAAAAATTTCTAAACGACATTAAATATGAATGGTTAGATGGATTTTGCCCAAATTCGATACGAAACATCTTTCAATAATAGTGCGACTTTGTACTGACTTTTAGCCAGATATCTCGAAAATTGTGGAAGCTAGAGCACTTACGTTCATTTTTGAAAAATTTCAAAATGACATAAAATATGAATAGCTTGATGGATTTCGCCCAAATTCAATCCGAAACGTCTCTTGATAATAGTGCAGCTACGTACCAAATTTTAGTCCGATATCTAGAAAATTGTGACAGCTAGAGTGCGCACACCATTTTTTTACACCTTTTAAAATTTCTTAAAACAAAAGCACTGCTTGGATTTTTTTCCAATTTAGTGACGAGCATCACCCTGTGGTCGTACAACATTATACTAAATTTGAGGTCGATATCTTTAAAATTGTGGAAGCTAGAGACCAAAAATAATTTTTTGAATTTTTTAAAAATCGCGTAAAAACGAAAAAACTGTATGGATTTTTCTAAAAATTGAATCATGCTATGCGCCGTGAACCCTCTACATGTGTAACAAATTCCAGCTTGATATCTTGAGCCGTTCTCAAGTTATGAACGCTCAACCAATGTTACATACATACACACACACACACACACACACACACACACACATACATACATCCGGACATTTTTTCCAGTTGTGTTTTTTCGATGTTTTGGGACATTCTGAAAACGTTTTCATGAACATCTCGAAAAAAAATTTTGTGACGAAAACAAAGCTTCCTCTGGAAGCAAAACATTATAACATTTGTTGATTACGACTTCATGGAGTCTTGTGGAAATTAATTGTCGAAAAATAATAAAATATTTGGGTGTGATAACAAATAAACATCCTACAGAACTTTCTTCAGAGTGAGTCAATGAATATTAAAATCTGAGTGTTTTATTTTGAATTATCTCCCCTATTAAATTTAACTGAAGAGTTAAAATTCTAGTAGATGCTTATTCAAGACATATATGATTCCCCGTTTGCTGTAGGCACGAAAAAATTTTTTTGCATATAATAATCTGTCCTAAATTTAAAAAAAAGGAAAAAAAACACAAAAATCGATTGAGGGGGATCTAAAACTCAACCTAAAATTCTCATCTTTTGCCAAAAATTTTTTTTTATCTCAGCTTACTATTTCAGCTTGGGCCCCCCGGAAAATCAAAAATTTTTTTCATTTGAAACACCCTAGTATATATATATGGGGAAAGCCCGCTGAATTCGAACGGGTCAAAACCCTCACCCCTTCAGAAATGGTTGGCAATTTTTTATTTAGTTTGGGGTAACCCAAAAACATCTCTCGATTTTTTTGGAAATTTTCCCACGGCCCCCTCCCCCTTAGAGAAATTAAAAGAATGAAAAATAAGAGAAATCAGACTGAGCGATATTTTTTAAATCGATGAATTTTTTTTCATGTATTCTGTGCTCGAAAAAATCAAGTTTCTATATAAATTCAGAATGGGATCTTTTTTGCTTATATTTGATTTTTTAATTTTTATTTTTCAAAACTAGGAAAATTCCGACAAACATTAAAAATAATAATTTTAGTTTTTGCTTTTAAATCAATGAAAAATAAATCATTCCTGTGAAAAATTTGATATCTTGATTTTTTCGGCTTGAATATCGTTTTATTTTATTTGGACATGGTTCTTGCATTTCCTCCAACCTGAACCTGGTTGAAAAAGGCAGAGATATTTTTAAAATCGATGAATTTTTTTTCATGTATTCTGTGCTTGAAAAAATCGTTATTCCATATGAATTTAGAGTGGGATCTTTTTTGCTTTTATTTAAAAAAAATTTTTTTTTTTCGGAGCTATGAAAATTCCGACAAAGATTAAGATTAATTATTTTAGTTTTTTTTTAAATTGATAAAAAATCAATCATTCGTATGAAAAAATCAATATCTTGATTTTTGCGGCTTGAATATCGATTCATTTTATTTGGACTTGTTTTTTGCATTTCCTCCAGTCTTTGAATTTTTTGAAGCCCCGTAGATACATCCTATCCTCTTACTGCACCTTTCTAACGTTCATATTACATTTTTTTAGGGACCTGGGGTTAGTTGCAAAATTATGAAACGAAAGAAAGGATGCTAAAAACAAAATTTTCATACAAACCCGGGTGAAAAAAGCAGAGCGATATTTTTAAAATCGATGAATTTTTTTTATGTATTCTGTGCTTGAAAAAATCAATATTCTATATAAATTTAGAATGGGATCTTTTTCTCTTTTTTTTTTTTCATTATTTATTTTTGAAAACTATGAAAATTTTGACAAACTTAAAGAATGGAAATTTTAATTTTTTTTACAAAATCAATTTAAAATAAATCATTCTTATGAAAAAATCGATATCTTGATTTTTTCGGCTCGAATATCGATTCATTTTATTTGGACTTGGTTTTTGCATTCCTCCAGTCTTCGAATTTTTCACAGCCCCTTAGATACATCCTATCCTCTTACTGCACCTCCCCAGTGTTCATATTACGTTTTTTAGGGACCTGGGGTTAGTTGCAAATTTATGGAACGAAAAAAAGGATGCTAAAAACAAAATTTTCATCTAAACCCGGGTGAAAAAGGCAGAGCGATATTTTTAAAATCGATGCATTTTTTTCATGTATTCTGTGCTTAATATAACTTGTGTAAACTCCCAATCAAAAGCCTTGCGAGCCTCCAACTTAACGAAAAAGAAAACAAAAAGTGAATGAATTATTGAAAGTCGATATTGAAGTCGAAAAAATCAAGATATCGATTTTTTCATAAGAATAATTTATTTTTAATTGATTTTCGAAAAAAAAACTAAAATTTCCATTTTTTAAGTTTGTCAAAATTTTCATAGTTTTCAAAAATTAATAATTAAAAATAAAATATAAGCAAAAAAGATCCCATTTTAAATTTATATAGAATATTGATTTTTTCAAGCACAGAATACATGAGAAAAAACTCATCGATTTTAAAAATATCGATCTGCCTTTTTCACCTGGGTTTGTATGAAAATTTTGTTTTTAGCATCCTTTTTTTCGTTCCATAATTTTGCAACTAACCCCAGGTCCCTAAAAAAATGTAATATTAACGTTAGGGAGGTGCAGTAAGAGGATAGGATGTATCTAAGGGGCTTCAAAAAATTTAAAGACTGGAGGAAATGCAAAAAACAAGTCCAAATGAAATGAATCGATATTCAAGCCGAAAAAATCAAGATATTGATTTTTTCATACGAATGATTTATTTTTTATTGATTTTAAAAAAAAAACTGAAATTATTAATCTTAATGTTTGTCGGAATTTTCATAGGTCCGAAAAAAAAAAATTAAAAAATCAAATATAAGCAAAAAAGATCCCATTCTGAATTTATATAGAAACTTGATTTTTTCGAGCACAGAATACATGAAAAAAAATTCATCGATTTAAAAAATATCGCTCAGTCTGATTTCTCTTATTTTTCATTCTTTTAATTTTTCTAAGGGGGAGGGGGCGGTGGGAAAATTTCCAAAAAAATCAAGAGATGTTTTTGGGTTACCCCAAACTGAATAAAAAATTGCCAACCATTTCTGAAGGGGTGCGGGTTTTGACTCGTTCGAATTCAGCGGGCTTTCCCCATAAGGTTGTCAGCTGGCTGAGTTGGCGTAACTTCCCATATATATATATTGAAACGTTTCGAGAATTTCTGGGGGAGGCGCTCTCCGCCAGACTATTGTTCTCGTGCGTTTTTATATTATTTTCTACGTGGTTTCTAAATTACTTTATAACCGCGTTTATCGTGACTCGACGTGTGGCGTTTAGGATGGGATAAAATTTGCCTCAGAGTGGCTTTTAATTCACGAGTCGAGAGACTTCGAATCTTGGCTCATCATCATCGGCTAGATTCGACGCGAGGGAAATTAGTGACGTCCTAATTAAAGGAAAGGATGGGTGGCCGAAAGCCCGATAGCAATAATCGGGGATCAGCATAAGGATACTCACTGTTTGATCGTTTCCCCACAACTGCAATAGTTGGCGGCGACGAGCAAACAGCAGGGCTAAATTTTTATTTGATATTCCGTCTCTTCGTATTTCACCCGATATACGCGGTCTTCGTATACGTGTTAGAAAATCGCGTATTCACGGCAGGCGTTATCGGGTAATTGATTTACGAATGATACTTAAATGAATCTACTCTCCTGATATACAGTGTGATGCTTTTGTAAAGCTCAGAAACAAAACTGTATTCACGTTAAGCGTTATCAGGTGATTAATTCACGAAAAAGATTTAAATGATTTTACTGGCCTGATATACAGTGAGATGCTTTTATAAAGCTCGGAAACAAAACTGTATTCACGTTAAGCGTTATCAGAACCACAAGAGTTTAATTTTTAGATCTTACGATCGTTAATAAATTATTAGAGATGCTGAGAATTAGTCATTCAGACAAAATATGTTGCAAAGTACGTAGTTGAAAAATGAAGTGAAGTATAAGTGCCTTCCCGGGTCCGGAATTGCTGCTTTTATATCGTGCGGGCCTTCTCGGTTGTCGCGGGAAGCGTTGCCGTGGAGGGGTTGAATTATACGGGAGTAGGGATAGGATCACGCCATGTCACGTGGCCTCTTACATAACCCTTTTTAGGTGGGGGCGAAATTTCATGGAGTAGGGATGGGATCACGCCATGTCACGTGGTCTCTTATATAATCTTTTTTTAAGTGGGGGCGAAATTTCATGGAGTAGGGATGGGATCACGCGATCGTTATGTAATCGCCTGATTCTACGTGTCCGCTCGCGATTGGTTGTTGTGGTCAACCTCGTATCTCGATGTAATTTCCCCCCCCCGTTAATGGTTTAATGATTTGTTTAAATAATGGAGCCATTCTTGTTTTACTTTGTTGAATTTCCGGCATGCTTGTGTCTAGCCGGAGTGTTCGGTTTGCGGGAATTCTGCTGCTAAAGTTTGTTCTTGTTTTGTGTTTGTTGTATTATTATTTATGTTTTATTCGGTCCTTTTGTGGTTGGTTGTTAATTTTGGTTTTTGTTGTTAAAGAGGTGAGGCCTGGTTATTGTGTTGGTGGTTGCGATGAGTTATAATAATTAATACAGAATGCACTGAAACATAATTATGGTTTTTAGGTTATTTATGTTTAGTTAATATACGGGTTCCTCGCTCGGTAAGGTAGTTTGGTGGGCCGGTTTGGAAAAAGGGGCAGGGCGTAGGCTTTGTTCCACACCTTTTTGGCCCGCCTGCGATCTCGATATCGATATCGATATCGCGACATAATGGTATGGACGGATGTGCGCGCGTCGCTCGCGTTACCATCCTGTTCTCCTGGTCGTTGGAGCGGCTTAGCCCCGGTTGTCCCGTTACAATATATATATATATATAATTTTGAATAATTCCACTTTTTCCGAAATTTTAATATATAATCATAATTTCCTATTTAGAAAAAAAAATGAAATGAAATCTCTTGCAAAAAAGCGATATTCCGATTATTTTCTATAGAAAATCCATTTTCCCCCCGTGAGACGAGCTAACCTTGTCATTCTGATTTCTAGTCGGAATATCTTCTAACAGAATCGAAATATCGATTTCTCGCAAGCGAGGTTTTATATTCTTTTTTTTTTTCAAGATAGGAAACCATGATCATACTAAAATTTCGGAAAAAGTGGAATTTTTTCAAAATTTAAAAAAAATTGAAATAAAATATTAGAAACAATAGTTCCACTCCAATTTTATGGAACAAGTTTCTTAATTTCGATAAGGTATCTGGGAAAAAAATTTCATTCAATTGAAAAATGGCGAAATAGCCGTTCCCTCTTGATAAAAAAAATTGGGCGGGGTGGGGTGAGGGGAAGGGAGGGTCAAAAAAAATTTCAAAAAA
Organism: Sussaba pulchella; assembly: GCA_963971145.1. Classification (NCBI taxonomy): domain Eukaryota; kingdom Metazoa; phylum Arthropoda; class Insecta; order Hymenoptera; family Ichneumonidae; genus Sussaba; species Sussaba pulchella. The sequence goes on from CAXAQZ010000883.1 coordinate 86,090, forward strand.
ATTAGTGAGGTCGTAGGATCCGTAAGATACTTAAAAAAAATCATCGACCGCATCGGGGAATCAGCCATCTGAAATAGCGTGGGTTGGACGATTTCTGTATATCGGGTGGGGCGAGGGGAAGGGGGGGTCTAAAAAATCTAAAAAAAAATTAGTAAAGTCGTTGGACCCTAAAGATACTAAAAAAAAATTATCGACCTGATCGGAGGATAGAAGGTTGTCAGCTGGCTGAGTTGGCGTGGCTTCCCCCATATATATATATTGTAACACCGGTTTTTACCCGGGTACCTTCGCCACTCTTGCGCTGCGCGGTTGGGCGCCAGCCGCCACAAGACGGCCCTGAAATTTTTCCCCGGGGTGAACCAGGGCCGACTAAAGTTTTGCGACAGCGCGGAGCGATGCGAAACTCAACGGTAGCTCAGCCCTACACGGGTAGAGGGGCGTAGGCAAATACGGTCCAATGATAACGACAGCAACAAAATGATAGAAATTAATTTATTTCGCGGTCGGATAATCGTCTTACAGCGTGGATCAGAACATTTCAAGCGACCGAATTACAATAAATTTTAACATGCACGGGCTTCGCCCGGCCAAAGACCAAAGACAGCAAATATTGATGAAATTTCGGTCGTTCATGGTACAATTCGCATTCAATGCCGACAGAATGACAAATCTTTACAATATCTCGAGAGGACAATATGACATACAAGAAACGAAAGACACCAATTTACTGACTCGATTGCCTTCAAAAAACTGATCGGCAAAATTACATCACATTTTACAACCTTACCCTATTCACACTCCGTTCATTCACTCTATCCAACCAAAATCACAGTATAAATTTGATACCATACGCTACTTCAATAACTGACTATTTTTCTCATCAAGTCTTCATTACAGCCCTATCTAACTCACTATTAATCGATCTAACCATTTTCTCTACTCATCACACACGCGACAGCTAACCTAACTTTCGCTCTGGAGTGGGCCCTTCTCGTCTGCACACTCACCTTCGACAGCACGCAATTACCCCTACAGCACGAAAGATTCCAGGAACGTTGTAGCTACATCGCATGGCAAGATTGCAATGTTGCTCGAAATATTCCCAGAACATTACTAAAATGTCTCTATGTCCGGGCTTCAGAACATTACAGCAATGTTGCACAACGATGCAGAAATATTACCTGCAGCGTTATCGCGATATACCAGCAGCATTGTGTTACAGTTGTAGCAAGTTATCGCCAGTTACTTGCTACGTTGATGCAATGCTGCACAGCATTGATCCAATATTCCAGCGACGTCGTACAAGCTTCCAAAAGTTGATCATATTAAAAAAAGGGATGATTATAGTCTGCCTCGGAACAGTCTTCCCCGGAACAGTCTGCATCGGTATTGTTGGGCAGACTAGTCTGACGTGTTTCAAGTCCGCCTAACGATGCCGAGGCAGACTGTTCCGACGAAGACTGTTCCGAGGCAGACTGTAGCCATCCTTTGAAATTATGATATGTCAAAGGATTTAACACGAGCAATTGATTAAAAATATATATGATTGGTTCCATAAACTATAGGCATCGGTCCGGGTGACCCCCCCTCAGATTCTTTTCAAATTTTTTTGGGATGTAGTCCTTGATGACCTATATGTGCCTGAATTTTTTCAGATTTTTTCCTCCATTATTTCGGCTGTAGTAATTAAGGGCATTTCCGGACATTTCCGTTTTTTTTTTTTTTCAATCTAATTTCATAGTATTGTATCGCAAAATGAAAATTACACTCAGAATGCATTTCTATGTGAAATTGTCTCAACTTTTTGAAAAAAATATTGATTCTCAGTTTGGACTAACGCAAAGCTCTCAAAATCGACCTTTAATAATAAAAAGCTATTTTTCGGCCATTGCGCATGTCTGAAATTTTTTTTCAATATTTTTTTCAGAAAGCTGAGAAAATTTCACATATGATACGTCAAATTCACGTTGGGATGTCTGTAAAAACTGCTAGAATCGATGAAAGTTCAAAAATTCAATGATAAACCAAATTTTATTTTCTCCCTTCATAATGTATAAATTCTCCTTCAATCCTCTTGAGCTATCGATCATTTTAAATTTTTGTCTTTTAGATAGAAATGCAATGTCTTGACTACTCCCAATATCCTGCAGTGAAAGAAAGTTATACGATTATTTATACAATGAAATCAAAAATAGGCCTGCAACATTTCTTGAAAATATTTCTTTAATTGCAAAATAGTTTTTATTCGTTTTTAAAAACTTGAACAATAGAAAAATTTGAAGAATTCGACACAGGCCTTACAATAGCGGAGCCTAAGTTATTGCTAATTGGCGTAATGTTGTGAATTGATCGGGTCCCTTTGATTGATTTCGAGTGAGATGCTCGTTCATCTAACGTTGGCTTTAATTCAAAATATTTCGTCCCCTCAACGAACACAACGTCGATATTTGGCAGACTTTGATTTGTCCTCTCAAACAAATCGTATGGTGTGAGAATGTGTTCGTCTGGGTCCATCTGCAACGACCTTTTTCTTGCATTTCGCTTAATGGCCCCTCCCAAACCATCACACGGTCCTTTGCCATGCGCGGTCGCGAAAAAATGCCAATCAGCCTCAATATCGAAATCATTTTCATGATAACATAAATTTGTAAATGCGTTTTTATTTTTAAATTGCTGCGACGCTCCATCACTGAAGTAGTGAATTCTTTTTACCACATGAAATTTTTTATTTAAGTAAGCTACCAATTCGACTTGAAATAAATGAACCATAACGAAATCGTGTTTGAGACAGTTACGCCAATTAGCAATAACGTAGGTTCCGCTATTGTAAGGCCTGTGTCGAATTCTTCGAATTTTTCTATTGTTCAAGTTTTTAAAAACGAATAAAAACTATTTTGCAATTAAAGAAATATTTTCAAGAAATGTTGCAGGCCTATTTTTGATTTCATTGTATAAATAATCGTATAACTTTCTTTCACTGCAGGATATTGGGAGTAGTCAAGACATTGCATTTCTATCTAAAAGACAAAAATTCAAAATGATCGATAGCTCAAGAGGATTGAAGGAGAATTTATACATTTTGAAGGGAGAAAATAAAATTTGGCTTATCATTGAATTTTTGAACTTTCATCGATTCTAGCAGTTTTTACAGACATCCCAACGTGAATTTGACGTATTATATGTGAAATTTTCTCAGCTTTCTGAAAAAAATATTGAAAAAAAATTTCAGACATGCGCAATGGCCGAAAAATAGCTTTTTATTATTAAAGGTCAATTTTGAGAGTTTTGCGTTAGTCCAAACTGAGAATCAATATTTTTTTCAAAAAGTTGAGAAAATTTCACATAAAAATGCATTCTGAGTGTAATTTTCATTTTGCGATACAATACTATGAAATTAGATTGAAAAAAAAAAAAACGGAAATGTCAGGAAATGCCCTTAATTACTACAGCCGAAATAATGAAGGAAAAAATCTGAAAAAATTCAGGCACATATAGGTCATCAAGGACTACATCCCAAAAAAATTTGAAAAGAATCTGAGGGGGGGTCACCCGGACCGATGCCTATAGTTTATGGAACCAATCATATATATATTTATTTTTCATCATAAACGCGTAACAAAGTTTTATTCAGCGGCATCGTCGGTAGCATCTGAGTAGTTATCGACGTTATCGTTATCATTACGTTGTAATTCTCGGCTTTGTTGACGGATGCGGCGTGTTTTGGGTTGCGCAAACCATTTCGATGTAACGTTTTTTATACTTGCGTCTGTGCAGTGGGGTGCACACATGATATGTGCGGCTTCTGAAATGATATAAAATAAAAAATGTTATACGATCACGGAAAAATTGTAGCAAACGATTATCTTATGAAACGAAATTACTAATTTATTATTAGTTTGGCCGTCCGCGATAACTTGAAGGCTTTTCTTTCTTTCGTCCGTCTCAGCTGAAGAGTTCGGCAAGCGGGTCCGTCCACAACTTTTTCATCGTGGTCTAATGAAACATTTTTTTATTATACCATAGAGTATTTATTCTTTATTTATTTTATTTTGATTGCCTCAAACTTACCTGTCTTTCCAAAGATCCGTTTTACATTCAGTTTTATCCAATGATCGGGCTCATTTGTGGGTTGCAGTTGACGATGGATAGCTCTATCAATTGACCATTTTGAGGTTAGGAACTTCGGCCACCAGCTTTTCCCCGCATCTTCATCGAGCCACAGGGTCGGAACAATTTGTAAACCATCGTCGGATTCGACGATGGCAAACTTTTTCTCCGTTGGCATTCCGTTTCAGAGATACAACACGTTAATTCCATTTTTTTCGAACCACTTCACACGCCAAACGTATTGCGCACGATCGTTGAACGGGCATGAACAGGCAGTAAAGGGGAGAGCGGAGGAGAGTTGCCAGGAGAGGAGTGATGGACAAAGAAGATGGACGACGCTGGCAATTCAGCCGCGGCCAATCGCGTTATTCGACGACCCAACCTCTCTTTCCGTCGCGGGGGTGAATACGAATGTAGCATCCGCATAACGAAATTACGGATTACACCTCTGAATTATGTTTTTCCAAAAAATTTGACAATTAATCGACACGACATAATGAAACCCTAGTGCTATTTTCAACTAAGCTAATACTGAAAGCATACACAATGAAATAGAAGTAAGGATCTCGTTGTTTGACATTAATTGAACATTAATCTCGACAGTTTTTTCATTCATATCCTATTCGTGTTCTGCCGCGCAGACGGGGCAACATGGCCCACAAACCCCCATGGCCTATATCTCAGGTAAAAAAAAATGTGCAAATTGAAACGCTCAACAAAAGCGACATTTTTCGACATACTACTACGACATTAATTGGTATGAGAAGCAATAAAATTAAATATTTTGAATTCTAAGTCTATGTGATATCATTTTACGTGGATTGATCGTAATCAGCGCACGTTATACAGGGTGTTCCATTTTTATTTATACTTTCGGTTTTTATGAAAAATAAAGGTCCAATTGAAATATAATTCGAGTGAAGCTTATAGGATTTGGAGGGGGACATCCGAAAACAAAAAAAAATTGTTGAAAATTCTAAAATTGTGGCACTATGGTGCACAACGTGTGTTTTTGAAATAGAAACCATACTTTGAAAAAAATGTCGCTACAACGCTGTTGCAATGTTGCAGTGCAACATTACAATATTTAAAATTAGAAATGTCGATGCAGCGTTGATGGAATATTTTACTGCAACTGCAATCTAAAAACATCGCTGCAATGCTGATGCAATAATTTGTGCTGTAGGGGAAGGCGTATGATAACTGAATTTACGTAAGCTGAATGATAGCCCGTACCAACTCAAAATGAGCAGTCTGGTCGACAACGTGGTAGCCTGCCGGCCACAAGGCCGGATCAGGTATGCGACAACCCTGAATGATAGCCGGTGAAGTATTTACTCCGAGAATTTTGATACTTTGGTACGAACGATAGCTAACTCCAACTCTGAATCGATTTGCTTGGCGTAAGCACGGGCTCCTTTACTCACGACACACCGGACCTGGTCTCGCTGATGTCCGCTTTCTTTTCGGGAGGTATGATGTGGTAGTTCGCTGTGGTGGTCGACCACCGACGAAAACTGGACGGGAAGAGAGCGATTCGAGGCTCGCCGTGCGGGGCCTCGTCCGAGTGATCCCCACCCCAAGTCGCTGGCTCGGCCGAGACGTGTTCGCTCTCTCGGCGACGCTGAACGTTGGCTCGCTCCACAGATCCGCCACCGCTTCATAAGGTGAAATGTCGACAACACTGGTCTACTCGGGATCCCGATCTCGTCCTTATCGACGGACGACAGTGGATCCCGCAGTTGGGCGGCAGCGTGATAAATGCCCCTCAGGTGCTTGTAGACAGCAATTTAGATCTTGCCTCCGCCTGCGGTGTTAGACACCCGGCATGCTGCGTCCCCGCGATACAGCAGCGGAGAGTCGACAGCATCCTGTCCTCGAGACTCCACCCGGTGGTCGGTGGAGCGGAGGGTATCAGGGGCGGCTCCGAGATGTTTAATCCTCCCATCTGAACCGGGTACCGGGCCTTACGGCAAGCGCCGATACCCGGGCGGCACGAGGCAGATGCGTGGACCCTCAATTTTGGCCCGGCGCAGCTCCTGGCTCAAAGTTCGGATCTTCAGGACGGGGGAATGCTCCGTCCTTGGATCCGACCGCTGATGGAATTTCCTCCATCAGACGGTAAGGCATTCTGCACACCGATCCCGGTCGCCTCACTTCCGGGGGGCTATGTCATTCCTTGACGGGAGAAAGGAACAACGTATGACAGCGGCTGTGGAACGAAACCTCTCGAATCTCCGATGTATGCGATGACTCGGATCAGGTGTGCGTGAAATACAAAAATCAACGCCAAAATATAACAACTATTTTAACTAATAATCGGTTCTAGATAAATTTCTTTAATATTTCTAGGGCTGCCGAAGGGAGGGTCGGCGGTGGACAGCTGACAGCGTGGGTTTGAGAGCGCTAAAGCGCAGTAACGGGGTGCCTCGAAAAGCACCACGTTACAATATATATGAGCAAGTCCACCAATTCGAGTACCGGTTTTGGGCGTCGATATCAGCGATCTTTTTGTAACTTCGAGAAATGGAACCTCCCATTGAGAAATGAACTCTGATTTTTTTTTAGATTTTTCCCTTGGTTATTTTCGCTGTAATTGTATGGGTAATTCTGTGAGTTTGTCATGTTTTTCTTGTTTTTATTAATTTCTCAATGTGTTTTAATAGGAGAAAAAATTAAACGCGACCGCCTTTTCTTTGTGGAAAAAGCTCAGCATTTCGAAAAAAAATACAAAAACATTTTTGGGACTTGAAAAATTACTTAAAATCGCATTTGAAATATAAAAGTCGATTTTTCTCAAATGTATATTTTTTAAAAAATTTGAAAGTATTTTTATCGAAAAGCTGAGAAAATTTCACGTATCATATGTAGAAATGAAGTTGGGACCTCTGTAATAACTCGTCTAATCACCAAATGTATAACGAAACAACTAAAACCTTAATTAATATTTTTTCATTTTCAAATGATTCGTAATACTGAGATCAAGAAACCGAAATAACTTGATTAGTTGACAAGTTCCTGCAGGTAATGACGTCGAGTTCTTTTATTTCATCGTATTTTGGAATGGAAACATTCTCAATTTTTTAAATGAAAAACCAGTATTTTGACTTCTAAATCCTGTAAAAAATTAAAAAATCAATTCGAAAATAAAGACGCCTTCATCACCTGCAGAAACTTAGCAGCTACTGAAATCACCCCGGTTTTTTCGTCTCAGATGCTCCAGTAATTAGTTATAATGGGCACCGCGATACAACTTTTTTTCCTAGACGTCTGCAGAGATTCTCCGTCAATTGCTTAGTTGTTCATTAAAGTTAATGAAAATTTTATAGAATATTCTTCAAACGTAACGTTATTGAGTTAGTCATTATATCAATAAATGTATATCAACTGTATCGTTAAGAAAAATTATCAAAAATATCCTTTTTTTAATATTGAACTAACCTTACCCCGCCCTTAAGTTGAAGATGGTGCACTTGCAAAACTAACAGCGTCACCACATGACGCTAAGTTTCATCTTTGATCATATGGTTTCCATGTATTTAGAAACAGTAATACGAATCATTTGGAAATGAAAAAAATATAAATTGAGGTTTTAGTTATTTTGTCACACATTTGGTAATTCAACGAGTTATTACAGAGGTCCCAACTTGATTTCTACATATATTACGTGAAATTTTCTCAGCTTTTCGATAAAAATACTTTCAAAATTTTTTTAAAATATACATTTGAGAAAAATCGACTTTTATATTTCAATCGCGATTTTAAGTAATTTTTTAAGTCCCAAAAATGTTTTTGTATTTTTTTTCGAAACGCTGAGCTTTTTTCACAGAAAAGAGGTGGTCGCGTTTAATTTTTTCTCCTATTAAAACACATTGAGAAATTAATGAAAACAAGAAAAAAATGACAAACTCACAGAATTACCCATACAATTGCAGCGAAAATAACCAAAGGAAAAATCGAAAAAAAAATCAGAGTTCATTTCTCAATGGGAGCTTCCATTTCTCAAAGTTACAAAAAGATCGCTGATATCGACGCCCAAAACCGGTACTCGAATTGGTGGACTTGCTCATATATATATCATATGATTTTTGCAATACGTTATTTTAGCCATTCTCTCTCTCATTCAAAAAAAAGCAATTAGAAAAAAAATCAATCGACATAATTTAATGTGGTATGAAATTAATTGAAATGTTGTAAAATTTTTATGTGTGTGTACAATAAAAACTTTTAAACAAATTTTTTTCGTTAAGCTGAGACAATTCCATAGAAACTATGTAATGTTCAAGTTGGGATCTCCGTAGGTTTTCTTTGAGTTGATAAAAAAGAAGCAATGAAAAATAATTAAACTTGATTCAAATAAAAGTTATAGAGATCTCAACTCGGAAAATACATATCTCCTATAAAATTTGCTCAGCTTTCCGAAAAAAATATTAAAATACTTTTAAATTTGGGGCAGCGGATTTTTAAATTGGGTATTTTATATTTTTGTTTATTAAATATATTGTATAAGTGAGAAAATATTTCCGTTGGTGTTTGAATTGAATTCCAGCAGTTTAAACACGAAGTAAAGCAATAGGTGGGAAATCTTTTATTGACGAATATAAAATTATATGGTGTAAAAATAATTAATCAATTGTTCAATTGATTATTGTCATTTGCTTATTGCTTGGATTCAATACTTCTAAATCTTTTCCGATAATCGAATTCTATTTGATGAGGAATCAATAAATAATAATTCGAAAAATTCCCATTGCCTCCTGAAAAGTTTCTTATTCAATTAACAATGAATTATTAAACACTTTTATTGATAATTATATGTGTAGTCTAGCGCTCATAATATTTGCGAGATAATTCAGTGGGTATACGGAAAATAAATTTAAAAAAAAACTTTGAGTAGAGTAACAGGATCCCACGCAACCCTCTATTTGCCATTCGGCCCTACCCCTACAGCACAAATTATTGCATCAGCATTGCAGCGATGTTTTTAGATTGCAGTTGCAGTAAAATATTCCATCAACGCTGCATCGACATTTCTAATTTCAAATATTGTAATGTTGCACTACAACATTGCAACAGCGTTGTAGCGACATTTTTTTCAAAGTATGGTTTCTATTTAAAAAACACACGTTGTGCACCATAGTGCCACAATTTTAGAATTTTCAACAATTTTTTTTTGTTTTCGGATGTCCCCCTCCAAATCCTAGAGGCTTCACTCGAATTATATTTCAATTGGACCTTTATTTTTCATAAAAACCGAAAGTATAAATAAAAATGGAACACCCTGTATAACGTGCGTTGATTACAATCAATCCAGGTAAAATGATATCACATAGACTTAGAATTCAAAATATTTAATTTTATTGCTTCTCATACCAATTAATGTCGTAGTAGTATGTCGAAAAATGTCGCTTTTGTTGAGCGTTTCAATTTGCACATTTTTTTTTACCTGAGATATAGGCCATGGGGGTTTGTGGGCCATGTTGCCCCGTCTGCGCGGCAGAACACGAATAGGATATGAATGAAAAAACTGTCGAGATTAATGTTCAATTAATGTCAAACAACGAGATCCTTACTTCTATTTCATTGTGTATGCTTTCATTATTAGCTTAGTTGAAAATAGCACTAGGGTTTCATTATGTCGTGTCGATTAATTGTCAAATTTTTTGGAAAAACATAATTCAGAGGTGTAATCCGTAATTTCGTTATGCGCATGCTACATTCGTATTCACCCCCGCGACGGAAAGAGAGGTTGGGTCGTCGAATAACGCGATTGGCCGCGGCTGAATTGCCAGCGTCGTCCATCTTCTTTGTCCATCACTCCTCTCCTGGCAACTCTCCTCCGCTCTCCCCTTCACTGCCTGTTCATGCCCGTTCAACGATCGTGCGCAATACGTTTGGCGTGTGAAGTGGTTCGAAAAAAATGGAATTAACGTGTTGTATCTCTGAAACGGAATGCCAACGGAGAAGAAGTTTGCCATCGTCGAATCCGACGATGGTTTACAAATTGTTCCGACCCTGTGGCTCCATGAAGATGCGGGGAAAAGCTGGTGGCCGAAGTTCCTAACCTCAAAATGGTCAATTGATGGAGCTATCCATCGTCAACTGCAACCCACAAATGAGCCCGATCATTGGATAAATCTGAATGTAAAACGGATCTTTGGAAAGACAGGTAAGTTTGAGGCAATCTAAATAAAATAAATAAAGAATAAATACTCTATGGTATAATAAAAAAATGTTTCATTAGTCCACGATGAAAAAGTTGTGGCCGGACCCGCTTGCCGAACTCTTCAGCTGGGACGGACGAAAGAAAAAAAAGCCTTCAAGTTATCGCGGACGGCCAAACTAATAATAAGTTAGTAATTTCGTTTCATAAGATAATCGTTTGCTACAATTTTTCCGTGATCGTATAACATTTTTTATTTTATATCATTTCAGAAGCCGCACATATCATGTGTGCACCCCACTGCACAGACGCAAGTATAAAAAACGTTACATCGAAATGGTTTGCGCAACCCAAAACACGCCGCATCCGTCAACAAAGCCGAGAATTACAACGTAATGATAACGATAACGTCGATAACTACTCAGATGCTACCAACGATGCCGCTGAATAAAACTTTGTTACGCGTTTATTATGAAAAATAAATATATATATATATTTTTAATCAATTGCTCGTGTTAAATCCTTTGACATATCATAATTTCAAAGGATGGCTACAGTCTGCCTCGGAACAGTCTTCGTCGGAACAGTCTGCCTCGGCATCGTTAGGCAGACTTGAAACACGTCAGACTAGTCTGCCCAACAATACCGATGCAGACTGTTCCGGGGAAGACTGTTCCGAGGCAGACTATAATCATCCCTTTTTTTAATATGATCAACTTTTGGAAGCTTGTACGACGTCGCTGGAATATTGGATCAATGCTGTGCAGCATTGCATCAACGTAGCAAGTAACTGGCGATAACTTGCTACAACTTTAACACAATGCTGCTGGTATATCGCGATAACGCTGCAAGTAATATTTCTGCATCGTTGTGCAACATTGCTGTAATGTTCTGAAGCGCGGACATAGAGACATTTTAGTAATGTTCTGGGAATATTTCGAGCAACATTGCAATCTTGCCATGCGATGTAGCTACAACGTTCCTGGAATCTTTCGTGCTGTAGGGGTAGTGACAAACGCGAAGCGCGAGCTGAGGCTCTTGAATCGCCATGAATCGTCCGACGAACTGTCCTCATGTGGATTCTGCACGCTCGTAGAAATAAATTCATATCTTGGGAACCCCTTAAGATTTTTCAATTTTTTTTGGAGAAATCGACAGTAAATATTTCAAAGGTTCTTTTTAGGAAGTGTCGATTTAAAAAAAAAAATTTCCTAGCTCCTGCCGAGGGTCAAAGTGGACGTTTGAATTTCTCTAAAAATCGGAATTATTTTTTTGTCTCCCTCCCGTGATAATTCGCAATTCAGCAATTAAAATTCACGCAACCAGGACTCATCTAACGCAGAATTTGATAAGTTTTCCAACGGTTTTCGTAAAAAGTCCGTCGCTTTATTTTATCGGAGCTACCGTCTTTTAAAGTCGCGACTAGTTTTTCATAGAGCGCGCGGTAAGTGGTCTGATACTTTCTGGCGGTAGTGTAAGTGTAAGTGTAAGTGTAAGTGTCAGTGTAAGTGTAAGTGTAAGTGTAAGTGTAAGTGTAAGTGTAAGTGTAAGTGTAAGTGTAAGTGTAAGTGTAAGTGTAAGTGTAAGTGTAAGTGTAAGTGTAAGTGTAAGTGTAAGTGTAAGTGTAAGTGTAAGTGTAAGTGTAAGTGTAAGTGTAAGTGTAAGTGTAAGTGTAAGTGTTAGTGTAAGTGTAAGTGTAAGTGTAAGTGTAAGTGTAAGTGTAAGTGTAAGTGTAAGTGTAAGTGTAAGTGTAAGTGTAAGTGTAAGTGTAAGTGTAAGTGTAAGTTTAAGTGTAAGTGTAAGTGTAAGTGTAAGTGTAAGTGTAAGTGTAAGTGTAAGTGTAAGTGTAAGTGTAAGTGTAAGTGTAAGTGTAAGTGTAAGTGTAAGTGTAAGTGTAAGTGTAAGTGTAAGTGTAAGTGTAAGTGTAAGTGTAAGTGTAAGTGTAAGTGTAAGTGTAAGTGTAAGTGTAAGTGTAAGTGTAAGTGTAAGTGTAAGTGTAAGTGTAAGTGTAAGTGTAAGTGTAAGTGTAAGTGTAAGTGTAAGTGTAAGTGTAAGTGTAAGTGTAAGTGTAAGTGTAAGTGTAAGTGTAAGTGTAAGTGTAAGTGTAAGTGTAAGTGTAAGTGTAAGTGTAAGTGTAAGTGTAAGTGTAAGTGTAAGTGTAAGTGTAAGTGTAAGTGTAAGTGTAAGTGTAAGTGTAAGTGTAAGTGTAAGTGTAAGTGTAAGTGTAAATGTAAGCGTAAGCGTAAGTGTAAGTGTAAATGTAAGTGTAAGTGTAAGTGTAAGTGTAAGTGTAAGTGTAAGTGTAAGTGTAAGTGTAAGTGTAAGTGTAAGTGTAAGTGTAAGTGTAAGTGTAAGTGTAAGTGCAAGTGCAAGTGTAAGTTTAAGTGAACGCAAGCACGTTATAGCGAAAGTCGAGTGTAAAAGTTATGAGATGGTTTTAACACCCCTCCCAATAGGGGTGACACGAGATAATATTACCGTGAAAATATCACATGACGAAAAATATCACACCGACAAAATGTCACATGGAAAAATATCACACTAACAAAATATCACATGGAACAATATCACACCGACAAATTATCATGTGGCAGAATATCTCAATGATAAATATCTCATGAAAAATGTCAGGATAATAAATATCACACTGACATAATATCACATGAAAAAATATCACACCGATAAAAAATAGTCATGTTCAATTTGTAAAACCTTCAGCCGCACAGTCGATTTTATCCAAAGCAGTACTGTAATTGTATCGAGTAAAGTTTCGCGTTGGATATTGTATTATTATGTGACATGATACATCCTATATTCTTAACTGTGTATTATAACGGAATCATGGATAGTATACAGGAGTGGGGATGATTGCTTGCGTTGAGGATCTATTGTCTGTTCATCGCCGAATCGATTTAGTATTGATCGGGTAGTCGGACGACGGTTATAATAACATGCCGTTGAAGTTTATGAAGTCCCAGGAAGGGAAGCCACTGTTCGTGGAAGATGGCTATGTATATTCGCGTTATCGTGAAACTGACAAAAAAATTACTTGGCGTTGTACTTTGTATAAGAGCAGAAGTTGTAATGGTTACATTCAAAGTACTTCTGATAAACGTACCGGTAACTGTCGTTCTGATTATGCGTCGCGTGTGACTATGGATTACATCACTTCAGTTTTTAATGATTCAGTGGTTTAGTGGTTGTTATACTTTGAAATGTGATATATTGTCTGTGTAATATTTTTTCCGTGTGATATTTTTGCATGTGATATTTTGTCGCTGTGATATTGTTTCATGTGATATTTTGTCGGTGTGATGTTTTGTGGTGTGATATTTTGTCCGTGATATAGTGTCGATGTTCTTTTGTCGTGTTATATAACGTCATGGAACCCCCAATAAGTAACCACATGAGATATTCTCTTACGAACAGTCGATGGCTATGAGAGACGAGTTCAGGCATGCTTAAACATGAATGGTCGAATCAACATCTTGAACATCTCGATCGACCATCGATGAACATCTTTGGAAAGAGTTCGGAGTACGGTCACAAAGATCGTTTAGAGTCGAAAAATACTGCGGAAGTGACGAGCCGCAGGGACCTTTGTGAGTGTTCCACACGCACGCACTTACACTTACATTCACAGTTACACTTGCACTTACTCTTACACTTACACTTACACTTACACTTACAGTTACACTTACATTTACACTTACACTTACTCTTACACTTACACTTACACTTACACTTGCACTTACTCTTAAACTTACACTTACACTTACACTTACACTTACACTTACACTTACACTTACACTTACACTTACACTTACACTTACACTTACACTCACACTTACACTTACACTTACACTTACACTTACACTTACACTTGCACTTACTCTTAAACTTACACTTACACTTACACTTACACTTACACTTACACTTACACTTACACTTACACTTACACTTACACTTACACTTACACTTACACTCACACTTACACTTACACTTACACTTACACTTACACTTACACTGTCACTTACACTTGTACTTACACTTACACTCACACTCACACTCACACTCACACTTACACTTACACTTACACTTACACTTACACTTACACTTACACTTACACTTACACTCACACTTACACTTACACTTACACTTACACTTACACTTACACTTACACTTACACTTACACTTACACTTACACTTACACTTACACTTACACTCACACTCACACTTACTCTTACACTTACACTTACACTTACACTTACACTTACTCTCACACTCACACTTACACTTACACTTACACTTACACTTACACTTACACTTACACTTACACTTACACTTACACTTACACTTACACTTACACTTACACTTTCACTTACACTTACACTTACACTTACACTTACACTTACACTTACACTTACACTTACACTTACACTTACACTTACACTTACACTTACACTTACACTTACACTTACACTTACACTTACACTTACACTTACACTTACACTTACACTTACACTTACACTTACACTTACACTTACACTTACACTTACACTTACACTTACACTTACACTTACACTTACACTTACACTTACACTCACACTTACACTTACACTTACACTTACACTTACACTTACACTTACACTTACACTTACACTTGCACTTACTCTTAAACTTACACTTACACTTACACTTACACTTACACTTACACTTACACTTACACTTACACTTACACTTACACTTACACTTACACTTACACTTACACTTACACTTACACTTACACTTACACTTACACTTATACTTACACTTACACTCACACTCACACTCACACTCACACTTACACTTACACTTACACTTACACTTACACTTACACTTACACTTACACTTACACTTACACTTACACTTACACTCACACTTACACTTACACTTACACTTACACTTACACTCACACTTACACTTACACTTACACTTACACTTACACTTACACTTACACTTACACTCACACTCACACTTACTCTTACACTTACACTTACACTTACACTTACACTTACTCTCACACTCACACTTACACTTACACTTACACTTACACTTACACTTACACTTACACTTACACTTACACTTACACTTACACTTACACTTACACTTACACTTACACTTACACTTTCACTTACACTTACACTTACACTTACACTTACACTTACACTTACACTTACACTTACACTTACACTTACACTTACACTTACACTTACACTTACACTTACACTTACACTTACACTTACACTTACACTTACACTTACACTTACACTTACACTTACACTTACACTTACACTTACACTTACACTTACACTTACACTTACACTTACACTTACACTTACACTTACACTTACACTTACACTTACACTTACACTTACACTTACACTTACACTTACACTTACACTTACACTTACACATGGGATGTTGAAGACTTCACCTCCTCGTGGTACATCCTGGATAATGCTAAAATAATCAATTGAAAAATTGTGTCCTAACCTAGAAATTATGAATTTTATCGAAAAAAGTTTCTCACAAAAAATGTTCGTTTTGATGCGACAACATTTTTGATGCGAAGAAATAAGTATGGTTCTATTTTTAAAAAAAACATGTTAGCTACCTTAAAACGACCATTTCGGATTTTCGACCGAAAAAAAATTTTTTTTGGTACGTCCCTTTCCAGGCCCTTCAAGTTTTGTTATACTCAATTTTCGATCGGAGTAGGGTTTTTCGAGATAAATTTAATGTAAGAGTAAAATTGGACACCCTGTATATTGTAACGTTCTTCTTTTTGGAGCAGGGCTAAACCGTACTCCAAAACGTAACGACGCGCAGGTTCAGGCCAACGCGTTAAATTTTTTGGGGCAGGAGCTAGAAAGAAATTGTACCATTATTTTTCAAATAACAATTATTTACTTAGCGACAAGTTCTACGTGGTTACATCCGTTTATATACTGAAAAAAAACAGAAATAAATTTAACAAGCAGGAAGCTTACCAAAAATTCGTGCAAATCTCTCGCAGGCTGAAAAGGAAGAAGGGGTTGTATTAGTATGGGTAGGAGGGACGGTGAAGTCCAGGGTCGACAGTCGTCCTGTCCCCAGGACAGTCGTCACGAGACCCAGATTATCCACACGTGGTCGGAACGGATCCAGGGGCGACAGTTGTCCCGTCCCCAGAACAGTCGTCACGAGTCCCAGATCCGCAGGTTAAAACCGGGAAAGGTAAGAGGTTTCTTTTCGGTGAGGATAGGAGTAGATGGACGTGGAAACCCAGGGGCGACAGTCGTCCCGTCCCCAGGACAATCGTCACGAGTCCCAGATTGACCACGAGTGATCGGAACGAATCCAGGGGCGACAGTCGTCCCGTCCTCAGGACAGTCGTCACGAGTCCCAGGTCCGCAAGGTTTAGTTAGTAGGAGAAAAGAAGAGAGATAATTTCAGCGCGACAGAAATTCGTTTTATTCCAAAATGTCAAGCTTCCTAGTCGGGATGTTCCTCGTTGTCCGATTCCAGTGTCTGGGCGTGATCCCGGCTCTTGTTAGCGACGTGATTCTGTCGACTGGAGACATTGCTTCAGACGAATTAGCAATTAAATTTAATTCAATTTAATTTATTTATTTCATTTCATTTCATTTCATTTTATTTCGTTTTGTTTCGTTTCGTTTCGTTTCGTTTCGTTTCGTTTCCATTCGTTTCGTTTCGTTTCGTTTCGTTTCGTTTCGTTTCGTTTCGTTTCGTTTCGTTTCGTTTCGTTTCGTTTCGTTTCGTTTCGTTTCGTTTCGTTTCGTTTCGTTTCGTTTCGTTTCGTTTCGTTTCGTTTCGTTTCGTTTCGTTTCGTTTCGTTTCGTTTCGTTTCGTTTCGTTTCGTTTCGTTTCGTTTCGTTTCGTTTCGTTTCGTTTCGTTTCGTTTCGTTTCGTTTCGTTTCGTTTCGTTTCGTTTCGTTTCGTTTCGTTTCGTTTCGTTTCGTTTCGTTTCGTTTCGTTTCGTTTCGTTTCGTTTCGTTTCGTTTCGTTTCGTTTCGTTTCGTTTTGTTTCGTTTCGTTTCGTTTCGTTTCGTTTCGTTTCGTTTCGTTTCGTTTCGTTTCGTTTCGTTTCGTTTCGTTTCATTTCATTCCATTTCATTTCATTTCCTTTCATTTCCTTTCATTTCATTTCATTTCATTTCATTTCATTTCATTTCATTTCATTTCATTTCATTTCATTTCATTTCATTTCATTTCATTTTATTTCATTTTATTTCATTTCATTTCATTTCATTTCATTTCATTTCATTTCATTTTATTTTATTTTATTTTATTTTATTTTATTTTATTTTATTTCATTTCATTTCATTTTATTTTATTTTTTTTTATTTTATTTTTTTTTATTTTATTTTATATATATTTTATTTATTTTTTTTCTTTTGTTTTATTTTATTTTATTTTACTTCATTTTATTTTATTTTATTTTATTGTATTTTATTTTATTTTATTTTATTTTATTTTATTTTATTTTATTTTATTTTATTTTATTTTATTTTATTTTATTTTATTTTATTTTATTTTATTTTATTTTATTTTATTTTATTTTATTTTATTTTATTTTATTTTATTTTATTTTATTTTATTTTATTTTATTTTATTTTATTTTATTTTATTTTATTTTATTTTATTTTATTTTATTTTATTTTATTTTATTTTATTTTATTTTATTTTATTTTATTTTATTTTATTTTATTTTATTTTATTTTATTTTATTTTATTTTGAGGATTGCGTTACCCGCCAAAAACGTAGAACGCGTAAGAAAATCGCTCGTACAAAAGTGTTAATTTGAGCCTTCCAACCAATTTGTAAATACACGTGAATAGTAACCCCGGAAGAAGTACCATCATAGACACCGCAAAAATAAAGACTTCGTGATAAATTCAGAGGTACGTCGTATAAATCACCGATAACAAATCGATCATTCGTACTTTGAGGTT
Source organism: Sussaba pulchella (assembly GCA_963971145.1). Taxonomy (NCBI): domain Eukaryota; kingdom Metazoa; phylum Arthropoda; class Insecta; order Hymenoptera; family Ichneumonidae; genus Sussaba; species Sussaba pulchella. The sequence goes on from CAXAQZ010000883.1 coordinate 104,358, forward strand.
ATGTACAGAGGGGAGTAGAGCAAGGGGCAGGAAAGAAAAACAGGCAACTCAATGCCTAGTGGCGCCACCTTTCGGCAAGAAATACCGGCGTCAACAGCAGGTAAATCGATCGAACCCAAGATCGATACACCTAAGGCGCCAACCAGCGGTGCTTGCGCTAAGCTTAGCCCCGCGGCAAATCAAACGCCGAAGCCTAGAGGCCGACCCCCATTACGACTGCAGTTACAGCGAGAGAAAAGTAATTCGGTGGGATCTATCAGAGATTTCGTATTGCAGAAAAGAAAACGTTCGGACCCGACCGACGATTCTTCTCTGTCAGAAGCGAAAAGAGACCAGAAGGCCGTCCAAACTACACCTCTTACTCTTTGCTCCCCGCCCGCATCTGAACAACCGTACAACCAGGGCTCCGTAAGCACAGTGTCTTCGGCTCTACAGCCCACTCTATCTGCTGAATCAGTACTCACTGCAGACATGGATCTGATTGCTGCCCAACTAAAGGAAATGAGCGAGGACAGTGCGAGACAATTTGCCAATATGGGCAACCTAATCGCACAGTCTAACGCAAGCCAGCAAAAAAATTTCGAAGAAATTAAAAGAGAGCTAACAAAAAATAAAGAAGAATTCGCAAAAGCACACCAGAAACTCGAGTCGAGAATACAGGCCTTAGAAGAAGCAGACGCCGACAGGAAGCAAGTAATTGAAGAACGACTGACAAACCTTGAACAAAAAACAACCGATACTCCAAATAGAACGACTAACGGACACAGTAGAATCGAGCTTCTGGAACGCAAAATCGAACACATGGAAAAAACAGAAATCAAACACAATATAATAATCAGAGGACTGAAGATCGATTCGAAGAACGCCAAACCAGCCATTAACAACTTTCTCTCAACCGAGTTTGGAGCAGAGGGAAAGATTGTAGACCTTAAGAGCATACCGACTGGGAAAAACACACTGTATTCGGTTAAACTAGACTGCTGGGAAACAAAGAACGATATTTTGAAATAAAAACGGCAACTTAAAGGGAGCGATGTTTTCATTAACGGCGAACTCACGTTCAAAGAACGCCAAGCCGGGAAACAACTCCGAGAGCAGGCAAAAAAACACTACGACGAAGGCCACCAAGTAAAAATTGCATACAACAGACTCGAAATCGACGGAACGTGGTACCATTGGGATGAAAGAGACCAAAAGCTTAAAGGCCCGAAGCGCCCACCAGCGAGCACGGAGCACTTTCCCCCGCTTTCTGCATCACCAAGGACCGCTTCAAAAAACTGATAGCAAAAAAAGAAATATCTGTGATTTACTGGAACGTCCACGGATTCTCCAACGCCGAACTCAGCCCATCACTTGAAGAAACTGATTTCAAATGCATCTCCGAAACATGGCTAACTTCGACACCATTACAGCCTCCAACACACCTGAAAGAACACAACTGCATCTGGGCGGATGCGGTAAGAGAACACAGTACGGGTCGAGGAAGCGGCGGAATAGCAGTCTTCACGACCAACAAGGTGACAGAAACCATCGACATCAGCCCATGGTGGATATTTGTAAGATCTTCAATATTAGATACGATATTAATTATAGGAACGGTCTACTTTAAGCCCGATCTGCAATTGAATCCGGCCCTTGAATTGATGCATACTCTTTTCGACGAAATTAGAACTAAATACGAGAACGAAATAGTCATAATAGGAGGAGATTTTAATGCGAGGGTGGGGGAACAAGACTATCTCCCCCCCGAGCTATTCGATGAGACGAGTCTTTACGACTCAAAAACCACGACTGACCCTGTAGTTAACCAAAGAGGCTCGCTAGTCGCAAATTTTATGGCCGCAAACGGGCTAGTACTAATTAACGGTAGATCAGTCAGTGACCGACCGGCTCGATCAACTTTCGTGAGTAGTGCTGGCAAAAGCGTAATAGATTTAGTATGGGTTAGCATTAACGACTTAACACGGATAAAAGATCTGCGCGTTATAATGGAGCCGACTTTATCAGACCATTTTCCCGTAGAACTGAAACTCTGGAGTTCAAAAACAAACGAAATGCAAACAATAAAAGAAACGGAAACGCCGAAAATGTTAACAAGCTTAAGATGGAACGAAGAAAGTGGAGAATCTTATGTAAATTTAATAAGAACTGCCATTCAGATAAATAATACTCCGAACAACTCAACACCAGCCCATCTGAACGAACACTTAACAAACACAATAACAGAATGCGCCCATTCGGCTAACATGACACACACTTTTCGTACGAAAAAAAAACCAAAAACAAAACAAAGCCTGGTACGATAAAAAGTCCCTAGAATGTAAAGTTGTACTTAGACGCGCTTTAAAAGACTACGATAACTCGAACTCCGAAGAAACAAGAACTCACTACCTCGAATGCAAAAAAAAGTATAGAGATACGATATACGCTGCCAAAAAGCAGGACACGCTGTCCATTACAAATAGATTTGCTAATATCAAGTCTCCATCCGACTTTTGGGGAGCGGTTAAAAAATGCAAACCAAAGATCGATTCCACTTTCTTCCTTCCAATCGAAAGCTGGAACAAATTTTATGCCACGGTGTACAAGCCTAGAGTACATAACGCCATAACATTTTACGGTCCGGGTTACGAAATATTAGACAGCGAAATTACGATGAGCGAACTTGAAAAAATACTAAGGAAGAGTAAAAGTGGAAAAGCGCCAGGACCCGACCAAATATCTTGTGAATTCCTCAAAACCTTACCGCCCAATGGGTTACAGTATCTACTTAAGCTTTATAATAAAGTACTCGAAAAGGAAACGATTCCGGCTTCGTGGGCAAAAGTGTTACTCACCATGATTTTTAAAAAAGGCGATAAAGACGATCCCGCTAATTACCGAGGAATTGCACTTGTTAATAACATAACAAAAATCTTCACGGGAATACTGCGGGACAGACTTAATAAAATCACTGAACATCTAAAAATCATCCCTGAATCCCAAATGGGCTTCAGAATAGGCCGAAGCTGCGTTGAATGCATTTTTACGTTGACCGCCGCGATTCAACTACAGCTGAGACTAGGCGAACGAGAAGTCTACGCGATCTTTGTGGACTTCAAGCGAGAATTCGATTCGATACCACACGCCCCCTTATGGGAAAAACTGCATCATCAAGGGATCAGTCCGAAATTCATTCGAGTTCTCAAATCATTATACGATCAAGCAACGGTACAAGTAAAATCCCGATCTAATCTTTCGAACGAATTCCCAGTCTCCGTAGGCGTACTCCAGGGGGAGTCACTAAGTCCCGATCTCTTTCTCTTGTTCCTGGCCGACTTTGAATCGTTTTTCAGAAGCAGAGGCCTAGTAGGACTAAACATCGACCGCATTACGGACATCATTATGATACTCTATGCAGACGATACCGTAATACTAGCTCACTCTCACGCAGACTTAGCTAGGAAACTTAAAATCCTAGAGGAATACTGCTCGCTGAACGGACTTGCTGTGAATGCTAGTAAGACAAAAATTGTTATATTTAAAGCCGGCGGCAAGCCCAAGCGAATAGAAAATCGTTTTACACGATACCGAGAATCGAATATCGAAATTGTTCCAGATTATTTATACCTAGGCGTCCCAATTGCAAATTCATCTCTTGGCCTTAAAGCAGCCCAAGCCGCGTTAACCAAAGCAAAGGCAGCATCCTGCACAACTCTGTCAATTCTTTCAAAAGCAAACTGTGATACGTGGGATGCCTATATAAAACTATATGTCAGCATAGTCGAATCGACCCTACTATACGCGTTCCCAGCTTGGGGTCTAAGATACTGTGAACTGATCGAGTCAGCGCAAACCTGGTTTTTTAAACGACTGCTGCTACTGGCGAAAAACACACCAAGCGCGGTGCTGCGACTAGAACTTGGACTTGTAAAAATAAACTACAAAGCAATGAAAAACACTTGGGAATGGTACATTAGAATTCTTAAGCTAAGCGACGAAGCATTACCAAAAATATGTATGCGTAGATTAATTAGCCTCGCGGAAAACCTAGAGGAGGAGAATAAATATAATTGGGCCACACAGTTCAAGACTTTTCTGGCCGAAGTAAAGTCACTTGACCTCTGGAAGAACGTCGATCCAATCGCCTGGACCACCAGAACGGAGCAAACATTCTCACGATATAAACTGAGCCTGATGGCATCAGACTTTGAAACGTGGCAGTCCTCATCATCCTGCCAACCCTAAATTCCAAGGTCATTCAACGATAACCCGGCCAGACACCTTACTCTAAGACTCCCGCTACCTATGAAGCGAATCATAACGCAAGTTAGACTAGCCAATCAAATTTACTGCACTATAAGCTACAAACAATGTATGGCAAAATTAGACTCGCAACAAACATGTCAAATCTGTAATTTGCATGAAAACGGAACTATCGAACATTTTATGCTCCGATGCCCGATATACGAACCGTATAGAACCCATTATTTCAGTGAATTGTTATCACCAGAAAGGTCATACGACGATTTAATTATTCTGATCAGTGTGTGCGATCCAAAGATACTCAAAAACATATTTAATTTTGTCCACCGAAGCTTAATGTTGAGAGCCTTTTCTTTGAACATGTAGTAAGAATTTAAACCTAGCAAACCATGTACAAAAAAAAAAAAGAACAGCGCATTCCCCCTTGCTATAGGAGTAACTATGTACCCCTTATAAGCAATAAATCATACATACATACATACGTTTTATTTTATTTTGTTTTGTTTTGTTTTGTTCTATTTTATTTTATTTTATTTTATTTTATTTTATTTTATTTTATTTTATTTTATTTTATTTTATTTTATTTTATTTTATTTTATTTTATTTTATTTTATTTTATTTTATTTTATTTTATTTTATTTTATTTTATTTTATTTTATTTTATTTTATTTTATTTTATTTTATTTTATTTTATTTTATTTTATTTTATTTTATTTTATTTTATTTTATTTTATTTTATTTTATTTTATTTTATTTTATTTTATTTTATTTTATTTTATTTTATTTTATTTTATTTTATTTTATTTTATTTTATTTTATTTTATTTTATTTTATTTTATTTTATTTTATTTTATTTTATTTTATTTTATTTTATTTCATTTTATTTCATTTCATTTCATTTCATTTTCTTTTATTTTATTTTATTTTATTTTATTTTATTTTATTTTATTTTATTTTATTTTATTTTATTTTATTTTATTTTATTTTATTTTATTTTATTTTATTTTATTTTATTTTATTTTATTTTATTTTATTTTATTTTATTTTATTTTATTTTTATTTTATTTAATTTTATTTTATTTTATTTTATTTTATTTTATTTTATTTTATTTTATTTTATTTTGTTTACTTTAATTTTATTTTATTTTATTTTATTTTATTTTATTTTATTTTATTTTATTTTATTTTATTTTATTTTATTTTATTTTATTTTATTTTATTTTATTTTATTTCATTTTATTTTATTTTATTTTATTTTATTTTATTTTATTTTATTTTATTTTATTTTATTTTATTTTATTTTATTTTATTTTATTTTATTTTATTTTATTTTATTTTATTTTATTTTATTTTATTTTATTTTATTTTATTTTATTTTATTTTATTTTATTTCATTTT